>CM060851.1:7892714-8127153 GCA_030737835.1 Acorus gramineus
GCCCATTGAGTTTTATAAGCGAGTGTATCAGCGCTCTTAGTATTATTCATAACTTTTTTTAATAGGTTTACCCTAATCAGACCTTTTTTCATCCTGATTTTGGCACAATCACCTGCTCCAATATTAACCAAAAAAGGTCCAAAACAAGTGAAACTCCAAATGCATGACATTTTATTCAACCAACTGATAGCCTCATAACATGCCTTTTTGAACTTATAATAAGGAAACAACCAATTCAAAAACAATTTTGGTTAAATCAGACAAAGTGAAGAGGAAAAAAGAATACCTTCGACATGATTGTGTGTGAGGAGTAATTCTGATAATAACAAGTATAGTGTGAGATCAGTCTCCGCTGTCCGCGTTCCTTTTCCTAGTCCCCGTGATGTTGTCTCCATAGTAGTATGCTGTTCCAACCATCAGTGCAACAGTTGCGCCTTGGGTGACCACACGAGCTCTCATCAGCTTCTGACCAAGTTGAGAGTTCCCCTGCTTGAAGCTGATTATACCAGCAGTTAACACTCCAGCGGTCAAAAGAGCTCCTGATAAGAGTTGTAAACAATCAGCTATGACTATTGTGAATGGGAAATTTAAAAAACAAGAGTAAAGAATGCCTGAATGATAGTTTCTTGAAACTTATTCACAATCATGAGATATTGATAATAATATGGTTTCACAGATGGCTTCATCAAATATGGTGTACGTGTATTAGATATCAGAAAGGAAAGGATTTTCTGGATTGATCAATCAATATTGCAGACATCGATTTGCATGCCTAACTGACAAAAAAAAAAGGACGAAACTCATATGATGCATCTAACCAAGCATATAACTCGTTGGGGATATGGGACCGCACACTGGAATGCAAACAAGGATTGCATATAATAGCACCCCTCATTTATTACTGCTCAGTTTCAATAGTTAATTTTTTCTCACATAAAAATATCTATTTCATGACAAGAATAGGGCATCATCATCAGCAACAAGTGCACTCAGGTAACCAAGCAAATGGCGTCAGACTATAATCATCCAAATCAGCCTAAGACCATAGTTCCTCATTACTATAATCATGCAGAAAGCTCACAAAATTTTTTTGTTCGATCTGCTACAATTGATTAAAATTTTAAAAAAGAAGTTAAAACTTCACAATTTTTTTTTCAGGAAAACTGACAATCAGATCAGAGAGCAAAATATTGTACGTAATCCATATCTTCCATTATCCCCTCAGCCCCCCCATAATATGCCTGCTTGTTCCATTTACAATTGATAAGGCCACAAATGGAAATTACTTTAAATTCAGTAAAATAATGATATAAAATAATTTAGCATTATTGGCATCTTATGGTTGTTATCTGCAAGTGGTACTGGCACACTAGAAGAATTTCTGTGTACCCCTCAGTTGGCATGATATGACATGGGTACACCATATTGATACATTCAACACATGAATGAAAACATAAATCAAAAGACGACTAATCCCATCAAAATTGGTCAGTTATGTGTCATTCCAATGGATAGGAAAAGGCTCTATGACGAGACTGGTATCTTTATAACCATCTATAGATTTGTCCTACTTGTAGTCCAATTGGTAGTGTGAGAGGCAGGGCCTAAGTCAATGACTACATGGTTTAAACTCATGCAACCAAAGAAGGGTTCCCAAATTCTCTTATACTTGATATGTGTGTCTATGAGATGGGCAATGGTGCATTTATTACAAAGTTCTTATTTTATCCCTGAAGCAACACATCCAAGCTGTTGCTTAAATATAAGGTGCAATAGAAAATTCTAACTGATTATGCTTGCTGGAAATGCACCACTCACTCGCAAGAGGTCATCTCTCATCCTGGTCCTAGTGACATAGGTTTATGCAGTTATACAAGATGCATGTCTTGCATCATATAACTTAAATTGGCAAAGAAAAAGGTTACAAGAAAGTATACAAACAATTAATCAGAGAGAATTGGACTGTAGTGACATGGTCAATTGACCTTCAAACAGCAAAATACCAAGTAGTTTCATATCAATGACAATTAAACAGTCAAGACATGCCTTATAAGAGCATCTTCAATGGACATGTTAAATAACTAAGATGTTAAAGTGCCATGTCAGCACTAATTGTTTTATAAAAATCTGACACTAACTAATTAGTTAACATGTCCATTGGAGATGCTCTACGTTGATAAATGAGAAAGTGAAAATTCTTGTAGGTCAATGGAGAAAGGAGAGCTAGGTGGGTGTGTGTGTGTCTGTGAGCAAGGCTTCAAATCCCACCCATAACTGCAAGGAACTTGATCAAAGTTGTTTCAGAGAAATTTGGGAACGCCAAAAGTTTATAACTTTATATATCAAATTCACAACAGGATAGGCTCATGGTGATATCACTATATCATCTAAATGGCCATTGGGGGGTTCAAAATCCATAGAGACTCAGATGTGTCTCCACCAAGCAGGCAGTCATAGAGTTGGACAAACCCAGAATATCAAAAACTCAAGCAGGAATGCATTCAACATCGCCTATGCAAAGGAGAATAATTGCTTGCACGTTGAATGCAACCTTCATTCATTGTTCCTATTTCCAACAATCACAACCCATAGAATATTGTCTAGATCATCCAATGGGCAAAAGAAGAGAAGCCCAACTTCCATGATGGACAGATCAATGTGGAAAGTGGAAACTCTGATCCCGTCAAAGAACTTGATTCATGAATCAGCAAATAACCAAGATTGGGATTCTCAATGGAGTCATTTTACTCATCACTGAATAAGAATCACGACAGGAACGTACCCTATCCAATAGTACAGAAAGATTTGGCATTTTTTAAAAACCAAAGACGGATAATGGGATTCATTTCCTATAGGTTCTACAATCATCTCTGACACAAGGCCTCAGCTAAAAGTGAAGCAAGTCCCTATTATTAATGTTATATGGCAGAGATGTAAAATGAGAAAGAAGACCATCCACTAGATCTCTCTTAAACAGAACAAATGACACAATTAAATACAAGACGCCCCAAACCCCATAATTTAACTATATGAAATGCAGAAACAATCCACAAGATAGCAATAGTAACACCACCCCAACCCTTTCCTCTTCTTGCTACAACAATGTCCCACTTCATCACTCACTCCCAACAGAATCCCCTGCCACGGTTCCGACTATACCACTCATATATGTGCAAGAATTAGAAGCCAGTATCTTCACTGAAAGGATGCACCTGCTCTCTTTCATCCCATAAACATTTACAATGCTCATCCCACATGATCTCCTACCACAAGAACTCTGAAAGCCCAAATCATCATTGATTGACCTAATATTTCACTTGCTCAACCGCGAGTAGTCAATCAATTAATCCGCAATCACAGACAACCTTCACACGATTACCTAATTAGACAGTTACACTGAGAGAGAGAGAGAGAGAGAGAGAGAGAATGAGAATCCTAGTATTACACTTCAGCTTTAATTCCTTTATATACAAGCACATAGGAGTTGCACGTGTAATCTAACATAGACACAGAACTCCCCCCTCCCCCCCTACAAAAAAAAAAGATAATGGAAACTATAACAAACACAAAAGAAAATCAAACCATCGTCCAAAATATCAAGAAAACCTTTACATTGCTCATCCCACAGGATCTCCTACCACGAAATTCTAAAATTCTAATCACCTTATATTGAAATAATTTTTGACCATATCATTACCTATCACACCCAGAATAATGATATATTTAAAAAAAAAAACAGAATTGAGTCAACTCACATCCAAAAGATCAAGAAAACGAAAAAATAGAGGGGGGAAAAAAACTAACCAATACTCACTAAATTAAACTACCAACAAAAAAAAAAGAAGAGAGAGAGAGAGAGAGAGAGAGAGAGAGAGAGACAAGGGGAAAACGAAGCAATAACCATCAAACAGCCAACAAAGGAGAGACACCCAGAAACACTGATTCTATTCCAAAATGGATCAAACGTATTTCCATAGTCAAATGATTATGCCAACAATGATTGAAGAACATATAATTAATAAAATATATAAAAAAATTAAATAGAACCAATCATTACCTATGGGGACGAGAGGGTTCTTGACGGGCTTCTTGGGGTTCCCAAAGAGATCCTCCAGATGTGAATCCGTTGTTGCTGTTCCCGTTTTCTCCATTTTTCACGGCAGAATTGGAAGCTGTAAAAACGGACACCTTTATTTCATAGGAATGTATGGTCCCACCAACACCTAACGTTGTGTATGAGCTCGAGAAATTCTTTTATCTTTTTTATTTATCTCAACGTATGGTTAAATTTATGAGTCTGGATCGAGGATCACTAGTACTATCAATATCATAAATGTAAGGCATATGAATCAAACTATATTGTTTATGGATTGAATTAGACAATTAATTATTAAATAAATGTATTATTCTCTATGTAATTCGATAGAGGCTATGAAATTCAATATTAATAGTAATAGGTTTAACTGGATCCGTACTCTAAATTTGTATAACAATATATTTTTTCATACACACATATTTTAAAAAAATGTTAGAAACACTCACTCCCATAGACAATTTACACATATTTAAAAATAATTATACATGTTATGATGCTCCTATTAAAAAAAAATATAATGTTATAAAAAATGAAACACGCATTAAAATATCATATAATATTTTTTTAAATCAATGAATTTTTTTAATCTCATACACTATGATAGAATTCGGGTTCATGGGTAGGCCTACAGCTTAGATTTTAAACATCTTATTTCTTTTGATTTTTTAATTTTAAGCGGTTCATTTGTATATAATGTTAATATAACATAAAATTTAAAGTATAATATTGAAAAAATATTTATATCTATTGAATTTTCAAAAAATAAAAATACTAAATGAATTCATTACTTAAAAAACTAAATAACTACATGTACCTAACTGGTTGGCACCTACATAAATGTTAATAATTTGTATAATTAAACCACAATTCAAGTAAAAATTACATGTGACTCATTTATAGGATTGCCCCATATGGATCTACAAACCAGGTCTGCGGATGGGCCAGCGGGCCAGCCCAAACGGGCACAGTTCAGGCAGACCTACGGGCTAGGCATGGGCCCCAAATTCAAACCGAGCCAGACCCACCCTGAAAACAGGCCTCGGCTTTTTGAGAACCCTTAGGTAGAATCCTATATACAATACAACCTGGGGCATCCAGGTTGTGAGTGATGGGTCAATTGACCCCACCAATTTTTATTTATTTAATTTTTATATATATAAAAGGCCCAGCCTCTAGTTGGATCTAAAGTTTGACCTATTAAATTTTTTCTAAAACAGACCAGTGGCCCATCGAATTATTTTTAACAAAATAAATTGGCTCAGAGACCCACTAAAAAGCCTATACCTACTTCTGATAAAAAAAAAATAGTGGGACCATTACTCCATTTAAAAAGAAATTCACCCTTAACTCGTCGATCACCAACGCACCAACGCACAAATAGAGATGCGCCGATCATGTACTAAAATAGAAAATTAGTGGGTGAATGATTGTTTGATCACATACATTGAAAAATACATTAAAAAAATGTTAATAATAAAATTATTATGCAACAAATTCAAACTATGAAATTAATCTCATTGAGGACAATCGTAAAAGTTTATATATTGAAAATTATTGATCTCCTTTCTTTGATAGTTTATTTTTTTTATTATTTTAAGTTGCTATATTTTCAAAATGAAAGTTTATGGTTTTGTATAAATATATGATGAGAGTAGATTTTTTAAAATTGTTTTAAGATTTATTTATTTTAATGATCCCATTTAGGAAAATTTCTGAAGCAGCCGCTATATACTATAATAACACAAAATATATTACGATATCATAATGTATAGTCATGAAAACACGGATGCAAAACAGATTCAGTGTATCAATGCTCATTTAGCATAAGTTCAGTTCAACGACCTAATTTGGGTATGTATATCCAAGATAATTTTTATTGCCACACCACTGTTACACTTGTTCAGTACAAAAATCACTCCTTTCTTCTGTATGTCTCAAGTACTTATAAATCATAGTTGATGACGATCCTGTGATTTTACATGGAAAATTATCATACGTGAAACCAAATCATTGACATCCATGGTTCTCAAGATTGTGAACAAGTTTCAACGATAATATGTGCAAGTTGTCCCAATGTTGTTGATTTGATCTGGGAGGTCTACCAACAAAACAAAAGCTTTCACTGATGCTTGTCATAAATAAGCCACCATTCACCAAGGACCTAAAACTTATGACATATTTAGTTCATCCAAAAACATAGAACTCACAGGATTGACCAACCCAAAAAAAAAAACACATGAACAGGAAAGAAATATAACAGGTTCTTCGCCAACATCTTGAGACCCAAATAAATAGATCCAGTACAACCAATCTAATAAAGCATTGCTAATACCAAACAATCTAAACTACTCACAGCTAACAAGTTTTTTCATTAAATAATAAATAATATCTTAAGAAAGCCGAGGCATGATCCAAACTGAGTGACCCAGCACCGGCCGCCGCCTTTCCGGATACAACGTCTGGATGCTCTGGTTCAACAAGTTGAACACTTGGATGACGGCGGAATCGCTGGTTTCTGTGAAGTAGTAGAGCCTGTCCCCATGGAGTCCTGGGAAGTCGCGCAGAGTTGCTATGACTTCCCAAGAATAGCGCGTGCTCCGGGAAATCATGGTTCACATCAACCCAGTTGCACCCTGATTCATCCGGCTTCACTAACTTGAATGTTTTTTCAGCACATGCATACTTCACTACGATGAACAGATCATTTGAAAACGCCACCAGATGCTTTATAACAAATCTGATACTATATTCAAATTGGCAGGCACCTAGAGATCAGCTTTCTTGATGGGGAAGGCCCGCGGGGGTCCCAACATTCGATCGCCCCGTCTCAATCGAGCGTGTAAAACAAGCCCTTGTGGTGTATGACATCAATCGCGTCTGATACACCAGTGGACAACGTAGTCCATGATTCATCCTCATCTCGGGCGTATAAAATACTCGTCTCATGGATGAGTATTGGCCGTCATGGGTTGGTCCTGGCAGTCAGGGGGGGACGACAGGACTACTTTGTTGTAATATAACTCATACTCATCAAAAATCTTTGCGACCGAAGGGAACGAGACTCTTGACCTCATTTGTGATCGGGTTGAATAAGAGGAGATGTTCTACTTTGTGGCAGTGCACCATCACCATCCACCCAAAACATGAGCCAACAGCACGTGTGTCTCGAAGCTCTTCAAGGGGTTCTGTCTCACACACTCTAACCCCCTTTCCAGTTAGGGTGATGATCCTTTGCTTGGTAAGGTCTTCATTGCCCAATTTTGCAGGTTGCACCAAGAAAGGGATATGAGGAGCAGAAATGTATGGTTCAGAGAGAGAGAGAGTGCACGCCAACGAGTGCAGACCGCACCAAAGTGGATGTAGTCCATGACTGAGAGACGTTTAAGTATTAAATCCAACATATCTTTTGGTAATCCTAACAAGTCCACCATTGAATTCTGATACAAAAATTAAGAAGAATAATAAGAAGAAGATCAAGAACATATTTAACAATAATAAAATATGAATCAATCAAACCTCTTCAGTATTTGGTACAACTGAGAATGACAAAAATTGATATGGATCACGATCAAGAGAGAGATATGAATCATCCGCATTATAAGGTATTACAGTGCGACCCCTTTGTATGATATTTTTCTTCTCCAACCATAACTCAATGTCATGTACGTGCTTTGGATACAAGTTATCATCACCTTAACCCTCATATCATCTTCGATAGGGATAGTCAAACTCATTCCAGGATGTGTGGGATGCATCACACTCATGGATACTGTATAATGGCGTAGATTAGTTTCCGTTAATTGATACATCATTTGGAGTAAATCGACGTAGTAAATTTTCTTGAGAATTAGAGTGGCTTTCCTAGAACCATCTTCATTTTCTCCATGTTGATCGATTCTCCCGTTGAAAGAATAAATTAACGGGACATCGGATTTCTCTCCCATCTAAAAAATCCATGACATTTAACAATACAAAACACATTTAGATATAATAATATACAACACAATTTGAAATGATAATTTTTTTGAATTTTTCTTCACAAACAACATTAAACATTAAGTCAAAATCCATAACAATTAAAATATCAAAAAAAAAAAAAAAAAAACCAAACAGACAATGATAAATGAAGTAAGTGGGGGGTGAGAGTTGGTTTATGCCTATGTGAGGCGCTGTATATAAAGGGAGCTTTATTTATATCATCTAAAAAAAAAAAAAAACTATATATATATATATACACACACACAGTGCCTCTAGTTAGACATGAAACACCAAAAGTTGCTTAATCCTAAAAATTTAAATTTTAAAGTATTATTAATCAATTCCCAGTCAATGATTAAAATGAAATATAAAATTTTTTAAAGATAATTTCTAGTCATTTCTATTTTTAAACTATAAAATATCAATATACTAATTAGATTTTTTTGGTTGAAATTTTATTCTCAAATAAAAAAAATTTCTCCTAATAATCATCTTCTGTTACTCCCCCTTATCACGACCAATTAAATTTGTCTTGATATTTGGCTGAAAATTTGTTTCATAAATGCATTCACAAGTTTAATAAATCTTGAATAATTAGGTTATTAAATTTATATATAAATCGGTCCACTTCGATTCAATAATTCGACTAATATTTTATAAGCTATAACTCAACTTCTTAAGACTTAATTATTACTCCTGTTTTAGAAATCATGCATAAATAGTTATCTTCCACATTGTGATCATCACAAAGCGTTCAACAAAAGCAATATACCACCTTATTCCCTCTTATTCCAACATCCGAATTCCACCCTTATACCACATTCCCAAACAGCTAAAACTAGGTTATTCCTGCCTATTCCCCTTTATTCCGATGTAATTCTTGTAGCCAAAAGGGGCATTAGAAACCACTGTTCGAAAATGTGAGCATGTGTTCTTTAATCAGAGTCGGAGTACCCAATGAGTTCAAGATTATTTGATCTTCTATATGTGAGCATATGTTCTTTCGTCCCTTGAAGATATCTTATAACCTTTTTGGCTTCTTTCCAATGCTCCATGCCTGGATTACTTTGATACCTTCCAAGTAATCTAACTGCATAGGCAATATCGGGACGAGTGCATGTTTGAGCATACATCATGCTGCCAACAGCGGAAGCATAAGGAATTTTCTCCATCTCTAAAGTTTCAAGTTTATTCCTCGGACATTGAGCTTTACTGAATTTGTCACCCTTTTGGATAGGAGGGACACAAGGTTTATAGTTACTCATGCCGAACCTCTCAAGCACTTTAGCGATGTAGGTCATTTGAGATAGTCCAAGTAAATACTTAGATCTATCTTTGTGAATCTCTATGCCTAAAACATAGGAGGCTTCACTCGTATCCTTCATCTCAAAATTTTGACTAAGAAAGTTCTTAGTGTCATGAAGTAACCCTAAATCATTATTAGCAAGCAGGATGTCATCGACATATAGAACCAGAAATATAAACTTACTCCTACTGAATTGCACAATCAATTGTTGGGTATATATTTCACTCTCTTATTGTATCCAATCAGCTATTGGAGAAAATATGAATTTCTAAGTATCATCAATATCCAATAGGAGAGTGAAATATATATCAAATAATTGGTTATGCAGTTCGATTTATACAATTGTGTAGTTCGATTAAAAAGGTGTCTAGCTCGATACTGATCGAATTGATTGGATCCAGTCCTGATTGAATCCGATCTCTCTCCTGTTTCATATTTTCATTTTTGGAAACACTTTCAACTACCTAGTCAAAGCCTTCCACCACCAGACCCACTAATTCGAAACATTGTTTCAACAAAAAAAAATTGAGAGAGGATAGACACTTGATACCATAATTTTATTTATAAATCGAAGATGGATTAACAACTCGACAAGAAGGACCTATCGTGGTTCCACGTACCAGTACACAAAAACCACTGTTTCAACATGTATATATCAATTAATTATAATTTATAACATACCATATACCAAAAAACTAATTATACCATATCATACCAAAGTACACAATGCCAAAAACTTAAAAATAATGAGTACACAATGCAAAAGAATTAAAAATAATGAACGGCCTCTGTTAAAAAAGTTTAAAAAAATACGTGATTATTGACATTCAATTCATTCCAATTGCAATATAAATACCAAAAAAAAAAAAAAAAAATCCAGTTGCAATGTGCATAACAATTATTTCACATAAAGGCAAATTTCATCATTCACAAATACAAATAACCTTTTTTACGTCTTATTCAAACCTTATTCATAATCTAACAAACAACAAATGATATATTGTTACGTTTTTCAACGTAAATAACTAAAAACATAACTGAACAGATAATCTGTTATTCCCCACTTATGTTGGTATAACTGTTTATCCTAGAACAACTCATATTTTTTATCCAAACAATGGCTTAAAATCTTGCACAGTTTTTTTTCAAGTGTTTTATTAACCGAACCAAATGATTTTTTGTGTTATTATTATGTATGTTATACGCAGCATATTGGGATCATGTTGCATACATTTTATATACCTCGATAGTTATCCAATGAGATATATACATTCTTAAATGATGTATATACATCCTCAAAAAAACTTTATATTTTCAATCCAATAATATCATGTAATACATTGTAAAATAATTATATTTCTTATAAAAATATATATCTCATTAGAGCATGTTTATGATTAAATTTTTTTTTTAAAACATGCTCAGATTGCCTAGATAGGCATTGATATACTCATCATTTTACAAACCCTCTATAGTCCATTTGCAATCTTCCACTGATATACTCTCCCAATCTCGTTAGAAAATTATATAATGTTACTCCCCACTACTACAATGTATGAAAATTTAAATGCTTTTTATTGTTTTCAAAATAATGTGTATTAATTCATCTAAGTATATATTTCAAGTACGTGTGTGTGTATATAAAACAATGAAGACTGTGGTTGAATACACTCGGTCCATTGTGAAGCTTTGACTGTGTAATTTTTTTTTTCCAAATTTTCAATACAAGAAAATACACAATTATTTGTTAGTATATACTTCATTTTATATAATATTATGTACTCCAATGAAAAAATTTATAATAAATTTAAAAAACCCTAGAGTGGACTATGGTTGGGGCTACAAAAGGCCAGACATATCATTTTCTGTGGTTGAATATATCATTTTCCTATGAAAAATGTTAAGACTTAGTCATTTTTTCAGACCACTCATGTCTATATTTTTTTAAAAATAGTAAACATCATCAAATGATATATATGCTTTGATAAAATTGTATATCCTCTATTTCGATATGAATGAACTCATTTTTAATAAATTTAAAAAAAATTGAATGATATAAATGTTTTACTGAATTTCTAAAGAGGCATATAGAACTGTAAAAAAAAAATTGAGTAAAAGAGCAACTCCAACGGCACTCTATATCTCCAAATTTGAAAGGTATTCTCCAACCACTCTCTAAATCCACCTCCAAATTTGACGATTTGGATTTGACTCTTCAAATTTGGAGGTAGCTTTCAAATCACATTTTTCAATTTTTAGTTTGTGCAATAATTACTACAATTTAATATATATTTAAATCCACTAATATATTTGGAAAGGTCTTATTGAGACATTCAAAATAAAACTAACATTAAATTATTTTAGAGTTAATTTTAAATAAATCTAAAATATTTAATATTAAATTCATTTTGAAGATTTTAATGAGATGTTTTCATTTATATAATTTTTTATATAAATAGATTAACATTAATAATATTTATTAATGAGTTTTCATATCATTTTAAAAATGATAACACCACCCTTTTACTATCACTTTCTTTCAAGATTTGGCTTGGATGACGTCGGTCAATTTCCGAGTCCACTAAGGCTTTGGTCCGGCCCACCCAAGCTATCACCCATATTTCTTGGGATGCCTCTATTTGTATCCCTTATTTTCTGGTGTACACCTCTCTTAATGGATATAGCTTAAAAATAGCCATTTATAATTGGGTAAGGTGCACACCCCTATATTTAAACGGTTCACCACATATACTGTCGATGTTGACCCACTCTTTCGACATCAGATAGATCAGTAGACAGTGACACAAAACTAAAAATAGCCTCTCCAGAATGGGTTCAACATTCGGAGTGTCGAGCGAATGTATATTATCTGACTGTTCTAGTGTTGAGATAGATAGTTAGTGAAACTGAAGGTTCGGTACCCTCGTCGACACCACGAAATCGAGTGGAATAGAAATACCTTGACATAAGATTGGTCGATGCATCACTCAATATCTTCAAACATTTTTTTCTGGGCGTAACGACATAATAATTGTCGACGAGTAAAACTATCTCAATAGTTTCGGTGTCATCGAGGTTGTCTGAATGTTCATTCAATTTTTTTGGGACCGTTGATAAGAGAAGTGTAGACATGTGTGATATGTGATGACACTGTTAGCGTCGTTACTAGCAGTAGAAGTCTATTTTCAAATTTTCTAAGTGGTTCAAACATTTAAGCACTCCAAAAATAACTCATTCAAACATTAAAACCTTAAACATACAACTCATAATATTCATAGGACTTCAAATGCAAATAAAATTTGTAAGCTTATTATAAAAAAAAAAATGGCATCCAATCCATGAAAATGAGCATAATCACAAATATATATTAAACAGATATCATCAAGCCCATTATATTCTACCATTCAATCACAAAAATAAAAAAAAATCCTTACCTATCGATATCCCAATGGAAAGACAAATAAGGTTAAGAGAGGTGCAAAAGAGATAATGATGGATAGGAAGAGCACTGACGGTTGGCTAGGCTGGATCACCCATGGGCTGACGATGGCTGGCGAGAGGGTTGTCCATGGCAAGAGGTTAGGGTTTCTGAATTTGAGAGGTTTTTTTTTCTGTTAAAAACTTGCTTGGATTTGAAAGGGTTGGTCAGTGTGTTTTGAAAATCCACTGTCCAGTTTAAATAAGATGGTGTTTAAAGAATGAGAGGAATTTCTGATGGGTATATAAAAATAGGAGTGTGCACCCCAATTTAAGGAGTGTAAATAGAGGCACCCATTTCTTGGTCTGGTCCACCTATCATCGAATGGCCTAATATTCGCATGGGACAAGGAGCGAAAAGCGAGTGATATATAAGGTGGATAACACTAGTTGCTCAGACCATAGAAGAGGCATCTCTCAATTGGAGGCGCCTCAGGTTGAGAGAGCTCGTTTGAGTGGTGATTTCGTAATTAATTGTCGATTACGGGGTAATTCACGAATGTCTTCCACGTCAGCACGGACGCTTCCGACGGTATATATACACTTTCACAGTTTCTGTTATTTCGGTTGCTTATATACACAGCTAAAACAAAAAAAACGATCCCACTTTGTCTCCCGTAATAACAGCACGTCTGCTTCGATTGAGGGCTTCAATGGCTACGGATTCAAACCATCTTCACATGGACTTAGGCTGTCGATTCTGCGGCCACACAATCGGGTCAATACAGCATCAGAGGGTACGTCTTCGCTCTTCCTTTCTTGCCATGTTTGATCTTCTCTTTGAACCACTATCGATCTTGCAGAGGTGGGTTTTTCAAACCATCGATTATCTCACCAGTTCAATATTGTTTCTGATGGGTATTGACTATTGCAAAGATTCTTCATTTTTTGATGGATTTCGATCGTTTCTTGAACTGGGTTTTCATGTTTCTTGAATATCTTGGAAGTTTTACTGTTTTGTTTTTAATGTTTCTTGACTAACAATATAACTTCAATGAGGTTCTGTTCGTCATTTTATCAGTCTATTGCCATTTGATGTTCTCTTTTGTTGTAGTCTTGCTATTTCACTTATATCAAGTTTTTATTTTTATCGTTTGAGTATATCATGCCATGTCTCTTGAGCATTTCATTGTTTTTTTTTGATGAATGGATAATGTATTTCATGAAATAAAATGTTCTCTTATCTTTTCTTCTTTTCATTAAATGGTTTTTTTTTTTTTAATTATTATCTTGTGTGAGTATTTTAGGACAACTTTAAGCAATTGAAATTGAGAATAATTTTTATGTTTTTAGGAGATCCATCTGTTCCTTGGAAGCATAGTCTGAGTTGTAAAGTATTGTCTGTTTATATTTGTTCACCGTGATTAATGACTTTGTGTTATTGTACTTTGTTTTTATGGCGTTTCATGTTCCACGCTGAAGCCTATTTTATTAGAAACCTCGGATTTTCTAGGGTAATGCCCTTCTTTGACAAATTGATCATATAACAAACTTTTGTTCATGTATATCCATGAAAAATTGGCAATCCTTTCTTTTGCATGAAAAGAAAGTTTGTAAGAGAAATGGTCACTATGGTCCTTCTTTGAATGTATTCTGAGTGATGGTGGATTTGACACAAGGAAATGTAGCTTTTATGCCTTTAAGAATGATGAGCATTATTCATTTTCGAGTTGATTCAACATTGAAGATGTTGATTAGATGTCATTTTCCTTTCCACTGATCATACTGATTATCACCCCTATATACATAAATGAATTGCACATGTGAAGTTTTTTCATCTACATCTTTCAATGGGCTCTTTTTTTGGTGCCAATTTCCATTTAACCCATTGGTAACAAAGAGTTTTGTATCGCTGATGGTATCAACATAATTAGTTGGTAACAATACAACTTTTATTTGCATGCAGCTTTAATTAAACTCTTATGTTTGTCTTTTAATTTTCTTGACTTTATTCTACAGTGCTCTGTGATTCAAGGGCCTGATGGATATAAAGTGCATGCTTTCAATATTCCGTAAGATCTTAACCTTGAAATTTTTTGTATAGGAGCCTTTACCATTATGCATGTGAATTGATCATGATTTAAACTCAGATAAAGCTACAGTTCTATGTTGATTTATTTCCCTTGATGATATTATGTGCCCTATTGTGCTAATTACTTTAAGTGAGCTTTAACATTAAATAAAACTCCATATCTGTTGTGATTTTATCATCTGTTAATTCTATAGTGTGTTTTGTCTTTTTATTTTATTTTTTTCTTTTCTCTTTCTGGTCTTTTTATACAAAAGAAGGGATATAGAAGAGAGACACGTAATGGGAAAAGAACATGAGGACCTATTTAATTAATTTCTCTGAGTTTTCTGCATTAACTGTCATTTTTTTACGGATGTAGAGTCCTCCGTGAACTGCGGTATTGTGCTGCCACATCTTAATATTGGAGGATAGTCTGTGAATTTTTACTGCAAGTCTTTGCTCAGTTGTTTTGTTAAGAATGTAAAATTTACTAGATTCAGGTATGTTTTTGTGTAGATAGTAACAGGAGACTGATAACTGGATAAATCAGCATTTGCATGCATGCGAGTGCATTATTTCATTATGAGATATCTTTGATTTTTCATCAATTGAATCAGATCTTGTTTTCGTGTTTTTAGTAATATAAAGCTGCCAATCCCAAACATTGTCTTGAAAATGATACTCATGGATCTGAAGCAGATATGGGATTTACACAGGGCCCTTTTAAGATTATGGTGATAAAAAAAATGTATATAGCAAATGATAAAAGTAAAAAATTATGCATTCAATATTTAATATGCATCAGTTGCTATTTATATCCCCAAAAAAAACACATGGCAGCTTCTCTTGTTCTGAGAGCATTGGCACGGCATTCATTATTTACAAAATGGTATGACTGCAAGAAGAAATGGGTGGGGGGGGGGGATTTTTTCTGGAAACATTTGTCAAAAGAAACAAATTTAAGCTAATATATTTTGACACTGAAATCGAACTCCTGATTAAAAGTGACTTGTGAATGGCTGTTATGATACTCAAGTGATCTTTATCTGCATTTTAACATATCATAACTGTTATATTACATAATTTATTCCAATTTCTACTGAAGCTTCAAGGCATGTTGAGACTTTCCTTAATTTTGCAGTGTCGATGTTCATGTTTCAATATTCACTGTGGAGAGAGCTGTCATGGATCATGGATACATTATGTCTGATCTTCGGTGCTGTAAGTGCCATGCGAGACTGGGCTGGACACGCGTAAGTTAATTTATCAAAATATTTAGCTATGGTTCTGTCAATCATTTATGAGTTGTAATTATACTAAATTCGTCTTGTTCCTTTATTGTTAGGGATCCTTCCTTTATTGTTTGGGATCCCATTCCATGTTTTTCGTATTCCAAATTTTTCCATGGGATTTCATTTTTCATGAGAGAAAATGGCAGCCAACATTTGACATTTTCAGTCTTTCCTTATAATAAATCTGTTATTTTATTAAATTGGAGAATGTTACATGGTGTTGTATAATGGCATATATGCAAAATGATTTGTCTGTATCTTTGTTTTTCATGTGCTTATGTTCTGCACAAAGCCATAAATTGAGATTTATCTTTTAATCGCTTTGTTAGGTATTTGAAGGCCACCGACAAAATTTCAGTAACGTTGTATATCTGATTGTTTATTTGTTGCTCAAATAAGAATGACGTGCCTGACAAAATGAGCTATATACAATCACTTGATTAGTTGGAACCAAGGAATAATCAATTAGATGACCATCTCTGTTACAAATCTTGTTGTATTGATGTCAAGGAAAATGGTCAGTGGGAGATAGACTAAATTCAGTAAGCACGATACAAAATATTTATATATTTCTTAACAATTTTTTTAAATGTGTACAAACCCATAATTTGCATTTCTTGATGATAATTAATTGTTTGGTATTCGTCTCTGTTTCGCCCTCTTTAAATTAAATTTATGCCAGCAGCACCAACGACATTGTAATTTGAGTTCTGTTCCATAATTAATGGAGAAAACCGTTTCATCCTATGTTTGGCAGGAGCCTTATGAGCCCAGTGTGACCAAAAGAGGGAGATTCAAAGTTAGCAGCTACCATTCCATATTGGTTGACTCAAAATCCTCAGACATGGTATGTAATTTCATCATTGTAATTTCTGCTCTCTCCTTTAAACGAATTGTGAAGTCTTGATAATGTGAGTATTGTCCTGCATTTGGCAGGGGCTTTCTATGCCTACAGTGACCAAAAGAGGGAGATTCATGGTGAAAAAGTAAATAAATCCTATTTTTTCTTCTTTAGTTAGTTTTGTTGCATTATCACGCACCTGTGTTTTTTTTAGCAGGATTCCTCCCATATTGGATTGCTCAACATCCTCAAACATGGTATGAAAATTCATCATTATAATTTATGCTCTCTTCTTTGAGCTAACCGCGAATATTCATTTCTCATCTTCTTATGTGGGGACACTGGTCTGTGTTTATCAGGTGCCTGATCAGTCTGATGAAATCGAAACTTCTGTAAAATGGAAATACATAATTGAAGAGTAAGAACATCATTTTTCCTTGTAAAGGACTTCTAGTTATAGTTGGTTATGTTATCCTAAATTCAATTGCAGTGTTTCTATTCTTCCTCAACATGGCTCTCTTTTATTTTTCAATTTTTCTTCTGTTCTTGCAGGAATGCAGTATACACTTTCATGCGACATGTGCAAGATGAAAAGCTCTTTCCATAAGCAATCAGGAGGGGAGAGAGTTAACCAAGGTGGGAATAAACACGATACGGTAGTTGACATCTATGAGTAGACTTTTATGTGAAAGTATTTTTTTTTCATATTACTCTTGTAATTCTGTGTTCATGCTGTCACAGCATGCATTGTTTGTTCATTCCAACTCAATATAGAAGATGGTAATCTTTTCCTGCGATTATTGCTTTGAAAATCTTTCAATTTTGTTTTTTTACCAGGTAATTTTATTAAAATCACCCATTCATATATTGAAACTCATCAGAATAGGAGACTGATTGTGATTACTTTCATTTGATCAATGCATAAACAGCTAAGAGAAGGATCATGTATTCAATTGAAATGCAACTCCATCAATATTAGTTTTTATCCATAATTAACTAGGATTTGTTTGTTTATACAACATGATTGGTTTATTTTAAAAATCAATTTGATTATACTGTCTTATAGTTATATATTCGGAATTTAAAAGATTGAATTTTAGTTGATGAGAATTCTCAGTATGTCAATTTTATTGTTGACAAGCATTTCAGATACACATATGCAACCAATCTTAATAAACTAAGCTAAAGAAAATGAAAAAAAAAATTCATGATAACATTTTGATGAACTCATATTCAATAAACGAAACCCAATTTAACACATGTAAGGCGGTTTGCCGCACGATCAAGGATGATTTTAAAAAAATTGAAAACATCAAGATATATTGCACAGATCCATTGATAACATCAAGATATATTGCATAGATCCATTGAAAACATGAAAAATTGCTTGAGGTATATAAATCGCATGAGGACCTATATACATCATATGGACTGTCGTGTTGACTACGTGTAATTACAAAATAGATTCTTTAATTTTAAATTTACAACTTGACTTTTGCTGAAAACTTAAAATCTTTACTACCACTAAGTTGCTGGAAAAAGTTGTCATAAGATATTTGCAAATAAATAAATAAATAAATAAAACAAAAAACAAATACAAAGAAAAAAGTTGCTGAAAAGAGGATCAATTCTCATGTCATCAAATACAAAAACAAAATACTATCCCTACCTCAAATTACTGGAAATGAAACAGGAATAACAGGAGAAATGTAACAGTAATAACAGAATGTTGAAGAGACGTGGCATCTGATATTCAAAGGGAAAAAACCCATTTAACATCCAACTAAAAAGAACATCAAAATGAAAGGAATAACTGAATGCTGAAGAGATTACTGAAAAGTCAAATACTATCCCCACACATTTAAAATTTGTTTGTTGAGAAAGTTTTATACCCTTTAAAATTATTTCTTTATTGTATCATGAATTGCCAACTGATGTGAAACACAGGCGGAGATAGCTTTTCCAGCTCGACCGTAAGATCAGCCACGGAAGGCCCTTCCGATATCCAAAAAAAAAAAAACTACTGATGTGAAACAAATAGATTCTTTACTTCTACCAAGTTGTTCAAAAAGGTAGTCATAAGATTTTTGTAGGAAAAATAATTGAAGTAAAAATAAACAAAATTAAAATGCAACAAAAAAATAAGTTGCTAAGAAGAGATGGTCAATTTTCATTTCATCAGATACAACAAAAACAAATACCATCCTCAACTTAAATTGCTGAAAACATAACTGGAAGGACAGAATTATGAAAAGAGACAGCATCTCAGATTTTCTCAGTGAGAAAAGCCCATTTAGCATTAACTAAAAAGAACATGATCATGGTGTATCCATGTTTAATTTTGATAGTGTCACATCAATCATACAAACAAACAAATTGGAAGCATCAACATTGTGGAACAAGTGCATATATGCTGTTACAATTTTGTATTTTTTTTTTTTTAAGTTTTGACAAACATATCTGATGTATGATTACAAAGACATTCAAAGCACCTAAAACCTTGCAGAAAAACAAAACAAAACAAAACGCATCTATGGAATCATGGATTGTTCTCTGTGGTTGGCGCATCCGATGTGTTTGTGGCCAAAGCTGGAACGTTTGGGGCGTCCACTGCTGGAACGTTTATGGTGTCCCCTGGCACGTCATCTCCAATCCTGAACATCGCATTCCTGGAAGAGGGGAAAGCTGGATGTATGATCATGCAACAATAGTAAAAGCTATTTAGTATATAAAGCAAATTTCTTACGCTTCAATGGCAAATTTCCCATGTATTTGAATAGGATCTGGAGCACTCTCAGTAGTCACATTGTCCATTGATTCAGTCTGTGTGATATATGCCAAATTCAGGTCAGAGTGGTGAGAAAATTTGATGGTACTACATGTAAAAATGGTTTTACTATATGAATGGCAGAAATACTAATTATGCAACTATGGTAACCCTATAATGTCACATGGTAACTAACTTTTGAACACATGCAATGTTATACTGGTTATTCAGATGTACTAACTTTTTGAACACATGGTAGTTGCAGATATACTAATTATGCAACAATTGTTCTACATGTAAAAATGATGTGTCATGTAAATTGCAGACATACTAATTATGGTACTACATGTAAACATGCTTTGATATGCATATAGCGAATTGTGCCCAGAAGTTACAGGACACAGATGCATAGCAGAAGAGATGGAAAAATATGTCAATATGTCATTGATTACTTTAGATATACGATACACTAGCCTCTGGGCCTTCACACACATACACACACACACAAAAAAAAAAAAAGGATATATTAGTCCAATCTTCTATTTCGTTAAAGATAAGACAATATGTTTGTAAATTACTTACACATTGGTGACATTTCCATCCAATTCTCACTTTGCAATTGCCACACCGAACATCAGACAGTGTACACATCAGACCCGAAATTAGTCTGTCCACTCTGAATGGTTCAACGATAGCATTAGCACTGCAAATATGATGGAAAGATCCTTATTAATGCATGTTCTAGTGAGACTTTTAATGTACATTATCACTTAAGCATCAGATCTTAATGAGACTTTTAATTCAAAGTTCTTTGATTTTGGATAAAAAAAATAAAACTTAAACATTACCTGGTGTGCATTGAGCCTCAATAACAAGTTCTTTGATTGATTCATGACACATGAAATTAGTTCTAACTAAAATATGTTCTATGTTTACATTAACACAACAAAAGATGTTCCAGAGGTTGTTTTGAATTTGCCTATTCTGCAGATGCCCTGCAATGATTAAGTCCTTGTTGAAGAATTTGGAAAGCATCATTTGCAAGTTTCAATAGACATGGAAAATATGCCTTACAACATGTCATTGGACTGGTTATTACCTAGGAGAGAATATGTTTTGTCTTGGAATCATAAATTTTATTTCGTGCAAATTGACAACAGAAAACAGGTTTAGTAAATTTCATCTAGCAAACTGACACTTTTTCATAAACAAACTTGAAAGCATTTTGTATGAACCTCTTGTTTACTACAAATCCATAAATAATATTATATTTCATCTAGCAAACTGACACTTTTTCATAAAAAAACTTGAAGACCTTTTGTATGAACCTCTTGTTTACTACAAATCCATACATAATTCTCTAAGCTATGCTTGAGAATTTTTATCACTAGGTCAATAAAATAAATACTTTTGCTCAATTTCTTATGAATAATTGAAGACTTTTATAATGAAGAGGACTCATACACATTTAGATACAAACTTACTCAAAAAGGAATCTTCTTAATTTCTATTAAAACTAATTAGAATTCTATAATTGGACCTTTCAAATATTTTAGTCACAATTTCGCATAATTTTACATTATTATATAACTCAGCTGAGCAGAGGGAGTCTTAGTGTAAAAATTCACTAACAGTACTAACAAACTGTGGCAGTGCAGTATCAGAAACATTTACCACTGCAAATCTCGATGTAGTTTATTCAGGAAAATTGTAGTAGTGACTAGGCTTAATTGAGGTTAAAAAAAACTATAATATACATGAACTAACAGAACCACAGCATTCTCTTACTGTTGACCAATAATAAATTCCTATGTACCATGGTAGAGGTAAAAAAAGATGGAAATAAATACTGAGTGAAGATCTTACAATTCATTGAAAGCATATGATGCAACCCCATCAAGTCCAACAAAAAATAAAGGACGCTGCACAAAATTATGAAAGAAGTTTGGTTAAAGCTGCTGGCATAAACAGACACATGCACAATGTGTAATTGAGGAGTTCTTGCAACGGAGTTAATAGAAGACTAGCAGAAGCAAAGGATCCCATTAAACAGTAGACTTTTAACACTTCGACGTCTGCAATATATGGATAGACACGTAAATGGAGGCAAAATGATATCAATGTCGAAGAAGCTTCTATCTTCAAATATGATCAACGCTGGTCATATCTCAAGAAAAAAACATGCATGTCCTTTTATCAAATCCAATAACGCTTGGACTATGTTAAAAGAAAAAAAGAAGATTCTTTCTCCTACAAACCAAATGAATAAAGATATGTGTATAAACCGTGGCTTTACTTCGTTATGAAGAATGATGACTTATTCACCGCTCAGGAGTACTTTGAAAAAGAAATATATGATTCAAGAAAAGCCACAACAATGAAGTCTGATAAAGATTCAAGAACCGACAACATTACAACTAAAATGACATTGAAGCAAGATCATGCTTAACAGATATGAAGTTTCAAAGAGAGCAAAGGAGTGAAAATGCATAGACAATATCTAATCATTCAATCCATTTTCAGTTGAAGTACTAGAAAGAAACATCAGCTCTCTTTACAATTAGATGGCTGGAGAACCAAACTATTATCTTGGAGAAATACATTAATGAAAGATTTGTTATATGATGTGCACAGAAACGGAAAAATAAAAGAAAAGAAAAACCAGATTATTATTAATAGAATGGAATGGCATGACATTGTATCTAATCAAATATAATCTTACTTAAATAACTGAAAGAAATAGTGGCACTCTTTACACCTTAAATAGCTAAATAATTTAAAAAAACAGTAGAATATTGAATCTAAATAAACATCGACCCAAAGTAATTTGACAACTCATATGGCATACTTAAAAAAAATATTCAAGAAATGATGAAATTCATAGAGACATGCATAATATTATGATAACTAGGCACAACAATTTGACAATAAAGTTTTTTTTAAAAAAAATCCAAAGAAAGGATGAGACAACAGAAAAAAGCAACAATGTATTTGAAAGGGGGGGATAAAATAAGAAAACCAAACTCAGACAGACCAATGAAGATTCAACAAATGATGGGATATTCAAGAATAATGAATACCCAGCTCAGCACAAACAAGCAAAAATATATATTTAACTAACCGAAAGAAATATAGGCACTCTTTACACCTTAATAGCTAAATAGTTAAATGAAACAGTAGAATGTTGAAGAGATTCTTCATGAGATCAAAAATACGTAATTGGAAAACTCACATGGCATATGTAATAAAAAAAATTCAAGAAATGATGCAATTCAGAAACATGCATAATATCTATAATAAACAGGTGCAACAATTTGCCAATAAATTTTTTTTAAAAAAAAACAACACAAACAAGAAAAAATGTAGTTCAAATGGGGAAAGAGAAAACCCATCTCAGATAGACCAATGAAGACACATGAAATGATGAGATATTCAAGAATATTGAATAGAAACAATACACTGCTTGTAAGATATTCAATAAACATGAAAACCCAACCCCAGAAAGGAAAGCTCATCAAGAAAGACTGAATCTTTATAATAACATGAAAACCCAATTACCAGAGTGGAAAAGAAAGAGAAAAAAATTCACCCAGTCATCCCCTTGCAAACGAAATGATGAGATTCATAGACATGCATACATCTATAATAAACAGAAGCAACAATTTGAGGAGGAGAAAAGAAAAACCCACTCAGACAGACCAATGAAGATTAAAAAAATGATGAGATATTCGAGAGTGGTATAAGAGATTCATCACAAAGGGCATAATCTGTCGAATATATTCAAGAAAGATGAAACCCAACTCCAGAAATGAAAGATTTATCAAGAAAAAAACCAATGGAGATTCAAGAAATAAGAGATTCATCAAGAAAGACAGAATCTTTATCATAAACCAGCAGAAAGGGTTTGATAGGATGGAAAGACAATCAAAAGAAAACCATGAAAACCCAATTCTAGTAAAACAAAAACAAATGCAAAACATAGTGGGAACTGGGAAAGGAAGAGAAGAAGCTCACATTGGTGGTCCAATCATCCATTCTCACGAAGCGGTTCTTGCAGGCTTTGCAGCAGACGTTGTTACCCATTACGGAGGGGGCGGAGGGAGCCATGGAGAGAGATTGTGAGTGAGTGAGAGAAGACAGACGAGAGAGAGAGAAATTTGAATTGCAGAGTGACCACCCGCAGAGAGTAGGTGTGGGTTTTTATAGAACGTTTTTCCTTTTATAGAACACACATGGCGGGCCGGGCATGGGCCAGGTCTGACTAAGCCCACTAATAATAATAAACATGGAAACTGATGCGTTCAGCCCCATTGCATACTCAATCACAGAACACATTGATTTTGTTTTTTTAGAAAAAAAAATTATAGTAGTACATGTTCTTATATGGATTAAAGTATATATATAAATACATTAGTATATTTTTTTTTCATGTTAAAAAAATTATGTCATATACTATAATAGAATTTCATACACTATGATAGCGTAGTATTACAATATGGGTAGCTCTATTCGCGCCCCTCTAATTTATAAGTAACCCCCATATATAGATTGTGTTGCAAAAGATCCGTTTATATTGTTTTGTTTTGGATTGTAAAGTTTTTTTAGGGTTAGAGTTTTAAAAGATTATGGGAATTTGTGCATAAACAATGGATTCTCCTATTGATTTCATATATAGATCTGATTTTTTTTATTATAATATGTTATGAATTTTTATAATTTTAATTTAAAGTTGTATGTATCTTGTTTGAAAAAAATAATTTTTATTTTGTGATAATTTTTTTATAAGCGTGGTCTTCATATATAATTTGTATTTGGAAAAAAAATTAGATTTACACTATAATCGAATGTTTCTTGATTTAATGATTACATTGTTCAAACTTTTCAAACAAATAACAAATCAAAACATCACCCAAAATTCAACTTTTAATACAATAAATGAAACAATTAAAAAAAATAAACAAACAAATAAAACCTGGGTGGTGTAGAATTCCACCAACTAGGTTTTCAGTGGAAGAAAATATAAAAGGAGCGTACTAGTGAATCTAATAAGCGATTTAAGTATTTGGAGTTTTTAAATAAGATACTAAAAATATGGCGGGCTTATAAACAAGGGGGGCATGCTTAACAAATAGAGCCACCCATTATAATATATACTACACTGTTATAACAAATGAGGTTGTAAAACGGGCTGCAAAAGGACAGTGTATTAGCACTCACCATTTTTCCCGAGTCCACTATATCCTAGCTGAGCACTGATGCATGCAATCCATTTTGCAGCCCGTTTTGCAGGTCCACACTCTATGATAACGTAGTATATACTGCACTATTGTAGTGTATAGGGTTCTATCATAGTATATAGTATATGATCTAATTGTTTTTTCATTTTTTCACCATGAAAAAAAAAATGTATTTCAGTATATACTTCATTTCATAAAACAGCATGCACTTCAAATGGTGAGTGTATGATTTGAAAAAGAAAAACAGAATGGAGTGCAATGGGAGCTGCATGTATCTTTTTCCATCCTAGCTAGAACCGGCCCATTAGGCCCCCATACGTGTTGCCCATATTTTCGTGGGCCGGCCCACCAATCATCAGATGGGCAATGAACCATCCACGACAACACGGGCCCCTCAGCACTTCACAGTTTTTGTTATTTTGGTTTCGTAAAGGAAAATGATACGCTCAGTCACATTTATCATCTAAAACTCTGATCTTGAATATTTTCATTTTTTTTAAATAGTAAACATCATCTAATGAGGTATATGATTTGATGAAAAGTGCATGTCGCTCCATTTCAAATAGAATGAACCCGTTTTTCGTAAGTATAAGAAAAAATTTAGTAAGGTATATACATCATCTAACGAGGTATATACTTTACTGAGTCTGTAACAAGATATATAGGTCTGTGTTTTGGACTGAGAATAAAACTGAGTATAGCAGCACTCTATAATAAAATATTGATAATGATATAATTTTGCATTTAAATGTAGAGTTAAAAAATGTATCTCAATTAAATGTTTGAATTTGTTATAATTTTTAACTTGAAGGAACTTTTTATGATTGAAAAATACTCTAGTGAAAGGTTTGAATTTGTAATATATGTGGTACAACGTCATTCATTAATAACAATAATTATTTGTCTAAAAGAATTATTTAAAATATATATTAAAATCATATAATTATAAATTCATTTTTCTAATGTAAGGCTTCTGTGGTTGATTTAGTTAATATTCTAAATATCTTCGCTCATAAAAAGTTAAAGTTTAAAAATGGAAATGATAAATTGTTCTTTTTTTTTCGTTCTATTTTTTTGTAGAGTTAGGTTTAAAATATATTGTGAAAATAAATGCATATATTTCATTTGTTTAGAAATTCACTGATTGCTTCTCCCAATATTCATAATTAAGAACAGTGTGATATATTTATATTAGTGGTGATTAATCTACCAAATTTTTAAGGATATTTGACTGAGCAATAAAATTAATGGTCGAATTGATTCCAAAATTTAATTAGGAGGAATCCAAAAGAGAATGGTTTTTTTTTTAAAAAAAAAAATCCCAAATTGATATTATTTTGATTTTTTCATCTCTTAATCGCATATAAGCAAAAACTTGAATGTAATAATTCAGGGATAATATCCAAACTTAAAACTTTTTCCTATATACCATGTACCCATTGACATAGAGCATTTTCCAATTCATTTGAATGAACCATAACTAGGGGCATGTCTATACCTGTCGAGGGATTTTCTTAACCCACCATCAAACAAACAAAAAAAAAAAAAAACAGTGTTTTTTTGTTTCCACCGATCCGGCATAGAATAGAAGATGAGATTACATGATCTTATCTTATCCTAGTAAATCTGTTATGAGTTGTTCCAAGAGATATGATGAGTTGTTAGTGTAAATCCCATATCTCTCTCTTATAAAGATATATGTAAATCTTTTGAAGTTATCTTTATGTAACAAACTCATCCCCTGTAACAACTATATATATATTAGTGAATAATATGCTTTTGTTCATAAGATTGAAAGAAGCCCTTTTAAATTACTTTCTTGATATCAGAGCAGGAATAAGAAAGAGAGATTTGTAAAAAAAAAAAATCTCCACCGCAACACCGAAGCACTGACGTTACCCTCCAAGAGATCTAATGGATCTTGTTAGCCTCACAAAGACTCTCCCCACCTTGGTCAATCTTATCTCTATCAAGCTCAATGATAGCAATTATATTCTTTGACTACGTCAATTTAAATATCTACTCAGCGGCTATGATCTTTACAAACATATTGATGGATCTTTTCCATCACCGAGTCCCACCATTGAAGTTTCTTCCAAGAAAGATTCCTCCATTGAGTCACAGAAGAACCCAGAATTTTTGCAGTGGAAACAAATTGATCATTTGATCATGTCCTGGATGTTCTCTACTATCACCGAGAGTGTACTCCCTAATGTTATCAACCTCTCCAGTTCTAAAGAGGTATGGGACACTCTTCAAGATTTCTTCACCAAGCACACTCGCCTCTGTGAAATAGAACTCCGACAGAAAATCCAATCCTGTCGCAAGGGGACATCTTCAATGTCCACCTATATCAAACAATTCAAGAGTCTTTGTGATGAATTAGACTCGATTCAAAAGCCACTGCATGATGATGATAAAGTTTCTTGGATACTTCGCGGACTTGACCGCACTTATAATGTCATCCAGACTCACATCCAGACTCGTGAGCCATATCCTACTTTCAAGGAGGCCCAATCTCTACTACTTGCTCAAGAAGCACTTCAACGGTCTTATGAAGACTCAATTCCAATCCAAACTGCCTTGGTTGCTGAATCTCATTCACGCCAAACAAATGGCAGAGGTAGAAATCGTAACTCCAACCAGCACATCCGTGGTGGAGGACAAAGTGGACGTGGCCGTTTCGTTTCTAGTAACCAGCGTGGTGGGACTTCTCGCACTACCTCCGCCACTGCACAAACCCAGTGCCAGATTTGTCTAAAATTTTGTCATACGGCTCGAAGATGTTGGTTCCGCCATGATGAATCTTACACTAATGATACAACCATCAGTCCTCCTCAACAAGTTTTTGTGGCGATGAACCATGAAGAAGATGAACCCAACAATGGTTGGGTTGTTGATACTGGTGCCACAACTCATGCATCCAATGACCCTGGTAAGCTCTCAAAACTGTCTCCTTATCATGGACCTGCTACTCTTTTAATGGGTGATGGTAATCCTCTTAAAATCACACACACACTGGTTGTCTCTCCATTCCAACATCTTCTTCAAAGTTACTTCTAAAAGATGTCTTACATGTTCCACGTTTGCTTAAAAATCTTATTTCAGTTAGTAAATTAACTTCTGATAATCATTGTTCTATTACATTTGACTCTGCTTCTTGTGTGATCAAGGACAAAGCAAGCAACCAAACTCTGGCCCATGGGACATGTGAAGGAGGACTCTATGTTTTCCGACCACCTTTAGTTTCTTTCCTAGCATCTCATGATTCTACTGCATTATGGCATCGACGCCTAGGACATGCTTCTACTCCTATTTTAAAGTCTATTTTAAAAGATGTTAGTAGTAGTTTTTCATTTCCAAAATTACTCTCTCGTTGTGAAAGTTGTGAGCTTGGAAAAAGTACTCATTTACCATTTCCAATTTTAAATAAAAGAGCATCTGCTCCTCTTCACATTATCCATTCAGATGTTTGGGGTCCTTCCCCGATTGCTTCTACTTATGGTTTTCGATTTTACGTTATTTTTATTGACTCTTTTAGTCGCTATACATGGATATATCCAATGCACAATAAATCAGAAGTGTTCCAATATTTTTTACAATTTCAGAAAATGGTTGAAAATTTTTTTGACAGCAAAATTAAAATTTTGCAAAGTGATCATCTTCGTGTTTTTGGTTGTGTATGCTTTCCTTATCTCAAGGACTACGGCCCAAAGAAATTGTCCCCTAAATCTGCTGTGTGTGTATTTTTTGGGTATAGCCCCACCCATAAAGGTTACAGGTGCATGAGACTGTATGACAGGAGGGTATTTATATCACGTCATGTTACCTTTGATGAAGGACGTTTTCCTTTTTCTGAAACCTCTCCACCTGAACACCATGCTCCATCTATTAAACCTTTTACCATAATCCCACCACAAACAAATCCTAACTCTACAACCCAACCCTCTAATTACCCCTCAGAACCACTCTTTCACCATGCTGGTGATGATGCTACTACAATTCCTAACCCTTCTACACCACTGCCATCGCCTCCCCTTTCACCTACTTCAACTCCTTTACCAGAAGTTCAACATACACCCTCTTTTGATGGCCAGCATCCACCACGACATCACATGGTCACTCGCCTACAAGATGGTACGTGGCGTCCAAAGAAGCTTTTGTTGGCAACCAAACATGAATACCCCTTACATTGCCTTTTAGCGTCTTCTACATGCTTGCCACCTGAACCATCATGTTATTCAGTTGCTTCCAAGAGTCCTCATTGGAGACATGCTATGGTGGAGGAATTTAATTCTTTATTACAACAGGGGACTTGGACCCTTGTTCCACCACCACCTAGTGTGAATCTTGTTGGTTGCAGGTGGGTCTACAAAATCAAACAAAATTCAGTTGGCAGCATTGCAAGGTACAAAGCGCGCTTAGTTGCTAAAGGATATCATCAGCAACAAGGAATTGATTACGATGAGACTTTTAGTCCAGTCGTTAAGCCTCAAACAATTCGTATTGTGTTATCTGTTGCTCTCACTCGAAAATGGCCTCTATTGCAATTAGATGTAAAAAATGCCTTTTTACATGGGTCTCTCACATAGGAGGTTTATATGGCTCAACCACCTGGTTTTATTGATCCCAATTATCCATCTCATGTGTGTAAACTACAAAAATCCTTATATGGTCTCAAGCAATCACCTCGGGCTTGGTTCACATGCTTGACTTCTCATCTCTTTGTTCTTGGGTTTACCACTAGCCATGCAGATACCTCTATGTTCGTTCGTACGAAGGACTCTACACGAATAATTCTCCTAGTCCATGTTGATGACATTATTGTCACTGGTGATGATATCAATGAAATTCATGAGGTCATTTGAGGTCTCACTCATCAATTTGATATGAAGAATTTGGGTAACCTAAGCTACTTCTTAGGTATGGAGGCTAAATTTATTCCTCATGGTCTATTCTTAAATCAGATGAAATACTCCATGGACATTCTTGCTAAGTTTGGCATGGAAGGTTGTAAACCAGTTTCTACTCCAGTGGCCATTGGTTCCAAAATGTCCAAGTTTGATGGTGTTCCTCTAGAAGATGGAACTGAATTTCGAAGCATAGTTGGATCACTACAGTATCTCACCATGACTCGTCCTGATCTTCAATATGCGATTAACCAGGTCTGCCAATTCCTTCATTGTCCATCTGATGTTCATCTAATGGCTGTCAAACGTATATTATGGTATGTTAAAGGAACAATAAATTTTGGCCTTCATCTTGTTCCCTCCACGGATGAAAATCTATATGCCTATGCTGATTCGGATTGGGCTGGAAATCTGGATGATCGCAGATCTATTACTGGGTTAGCTATTTTTCTGGGACCCAACCTTATATCTTGGACATCAAAGAAACAAGCAACAGTATCCAAATCCAGTACAGATTCAGAATATAGAGCTTTATCCTCCACCAGTGCAGATCTTCAATGGTTATCATTTCTACTTAAGGATTTAGGTGTGACATCATCTCAGTGTCCCACTTTGTACTGTGATAATCTTGGAGCCACATACCTCACGGCCAACCCAGTGTTTCATGCACGGACTCGTCATATTGAAGTTGATGTACATTTTGTTCGGGAACGTGTTAGAAATGGCCAACTTAAGGTTATGTTTGTTCCCACTGATGCTCAACTCGCTGACATCATGACCAAAGGACTTGATTCTAATAAGTTTCAGCATCTTCGAAGCAAGTTGACCGTCCACAAGTGGCCGTTCTCCTTGAAGAGGGATGATAGAATAGCAGATGAGATTACATGATCTTATCTTATCCTAGTAAATCTGTTATGAGTTGTTTCAAGAGATATGATGAATTGTTAGTGTAAATCCCATATCTCTCTCTTTTAAAGATATATGTAAATCTTTTGAAGTTATCTTTATGTAACAAACTCATTCTCTGTAACAACTATATATATATTAGTGAATGATATGCTTCTTTGATAAGATTGAAAGAAGCCCTTTTAAATTTCTTTCAAGATCGACCAAACTTGGTTATCACTTTAAATTTTGGGCAATCGAACTTGATCATCATTTTAGGTTTTGAGCGATCGAACTTGATCGCTATTTTAGGTTTTAAGCGACCGAACTTGGTTGAACAGGGTTTGTGATAAAGTTTATAATTTTTTTTCTTCAAAACATAATCCCATGACATGTATCCTTATTGGATCTTTCATGCCACTCCAAGTTTGAGTTATAATGTAGGAAGAATCAATCATTATTTTTAAATGTAGAACATAGGAACATGTTTTTTACATAAGTGAGGGATAAATTTTCAAAAGCCAAATATAAAATGTATTTGGATCAATTGGTAGGTTTTTTGTTTTCAAACAAAGAATTTGCTTAACTACGAATTCAAACGAAGTTTAAAAATGATATATATTTGTCTAATAAGATATTTTTCTATAAAAAATTGAATTAATTGAAAGTATACCTACTTACATTTTTTTTAGTCCTTTAGTTGCTATTTGGATAAAAGAATAAACATAAAATATGATGAATAAACCCAAAAATTTATTTGTTTACAAAGAATAGGTACATATAGTTCTGGACCCCGTTCGATCAATTTCGGTCACCCAAAACCTGAAATGGTGACAAAGTTCGATCGCCCAAAACCTGAAATGACGACCAAATCTGATCCCCCAAAACCTGAAATTGTGACCAAGTTCAGTCGACCTGCATTGGTCAGAACATCTAAACACCGTTTTTTTTTTTATTTATGGTGAGTAAAGGGAAACCTTTGGTGGGGACAGACGCGCCCATAACTAGCCAATGTATGTTGATGGGAATAGGCTTTTCATTTTCCAATTCATTTGAATGTATGTTGATGGGATTAAGAAATATAAGTAGATATCATAGTTTCATTAACACATGCGTGTTTAGCCATGTCATATTCTTGTTTTAGAAAGCTATAATACCACTTGCAGTTTCCATGTCCTAAGTCCTAACAACTGCATTTATGGTTGGGAGTGGGGGTGTTTATGCATTTATAATTTGGAAAGTCTAGTTCAGAAATCTGAATGATCTCTGTTTTTACTATTGCTCTGAATTGTATGGATGAACTACTGCATCAACTACTTTAGTGTCTTCGATTGTTGAAAAATTGATTGACCATTGTTGGTGGTGTCATAAAAGGTGTTACCTATTCTTAGGTGGAGTGTTGTATTATTCAACCAGTAGGAGGTTTGTATTTCTAGATAGTTTGCATGCCACAGTAGATCTCAGGGCATTGGAGCAAGACAAATCTATCTCCAATGATATATGAGAATCAGATATCAGTTGGTTCTTAGATGGGCCTGCTTCAAGCATTTACAATTCAACCCAATATGGTTATTTAGAATTCTAGAATTTTCGTGGTAGAAGATCATGTGGGATGAGCACTACGAAGGTGTAGGACATGAATTGGAGCAGGTCAATTCTTATGACTTCTGATGAAGGGTGGGGATCTTACTATTACTATTGCTCTAATATAGATTGTTATTGCAATTCACAGCTGGTTGTATGGTGTTGGGGAATCTTGTATTTATTTTTTCATTCGCTCAATTTAAAACAGATTTTATGGATGAAAACTTATTCTCGTAGCTTGTAGCCAATGGAGTTGGCACAATCCCCGAATCATTGGTTAAAAAATCCCAGATCTGTCTTTACTACTGGCTAGTGGAAAGGTTCCTGTCAGGGTGGGTCCTTATTTAGTGGTGGGTAAATATCATTTGCATGGTCAATGTTGAATGCAATTCTGCTTGATTTTTTTTGCCTGATTTCTGAATTTCATTTGTCCCTGCAATGCCTGCTTTGTTAAAACATGTTTATATCCTATGGATGTTGAATCTCTTAAGGGGACCATTCAGATGATATGGAGATGACATTCAGTAGCCCAGTCCTGTCTATGGAAGTTTGGAGGAGAGGGCAATAGAGTTTTTTTCCTACTTGGGAAGTTGGGAGGGGGTGTTTATGCATTTATAGTTTCAAAAGTTTAGTTCAGAAATATGACTCATCTCTGTTTTTCCTACTGGTCTGAATTGTATAGATGAGCGATTGCATCAATTACTTTTCCTTTTAACTAAGATAAATATTAACTTTTTTCAATATATCATTCATTGACTCATAATGTTCATTTAAATTACATTGATCAAATAAATTTAATTGTCATATAGGTGACAACTAACAGGGTATTGATTTCCTCCTTTTTTTGGGTGTCCAACAAGCAACAACAAATATAACAACATCGTGGATAAGTAGTAGCTCGATAGTAGGTTTGGGTCCCATCCTCGGGAGTAAGATCATATGTGGCATGTAACAATGAGATTTCGAATCTCCTTGTTGCATGAATGGTGGTATGCCATATAGATACACCACCCTAAGGGATTATTGCATTACACCTGAAGGGGTGAATGCATTTGATGCGATGCAATCACCCCTTAAAGGTGGTGTATCTGTATACGTGGTACACCACTATGCATGCAATAGGTAAAACAACCCAACCCTTGATGTTACATTCCAACCTGCATTTCATTTTTATATATAATATTCCACTCTTTGAATCTTATGTAGAAAAACAAAGCATGAATAATAAAAGATGAATAATTGATAAGACAACTATTTTTGATACCATTATTGAAATTAAAAGCATTACCTTTTTCTTTGCTCGTGGTTTCAACTTGTAAAAAGGATTACTAACTAGCCTTATGTTCCGGCTTTTGCTATACTTCAAGCATGTACATTTGAAATATCTCACTTGCCCATAGTCATCAGTCATCAAGCTTCTTCCATAATGACAATCGTCCTTCCCCAATAAATTCAACCTAAACAGAATTGATAAAATGATTACCAATGGATACATGAATAGCAAAACAATGAAAGTTTTTGTTGGGTAATATCTTAATGAGGAGACTATAAATGTTGTTCTGGATTGAAGCATGTATCACATATGATTACCTCTTAAGATATATGGAGACAAAAGATGCAAGGGGCTACCTTTTCCCTGTATGGCATGAAACATAAGACAAGAATAATGAAGAATAGATGAGAATAGCTAAAAAAAGTTATTTGTTTTGATAGAATAAACCGCGATAGTTATGTCTGGATAAGCTAGAATAAGACCTGATAACTATTCTAAAGAAATGGTGAAAATGCTTATCAAGGCTTATCTATCCCAATAGATAAAAATACCATTCTCTGTCATTTTAAAAAATTTATCACCTAACAGACTCACTCAGATTCTAAAAACTGTCACATCTATCAAATCAACCATATATCTCTCACACTATTCCCAGAGGGTATAATTGTCATTTAAAAAATCATAAACTCTTATTCATTCCTTATCAATCATTTATCATCACTTTATCCAAGGTGAATCAAACAACAAAAATGTTATTTTTATGTTTCCCAATGAGAATAACAAAAAAGACAACCAAACAAAAAATTGCTTATTTAGCCTGGATTGTTATCTATCCTAGTATAGCTATCGAGAGCGAATAACCTAATGTCACACCCCATAGGGGGGGTTAGAGAACAACACAATTAATATAAAAAATTCACAAGACTTAGAAGAAAAGATAACCAAAGCAATTAGTAATAGTTAGAGATGAACACAGCAGAAGCATACAACTTAACCTCAAGGCCAAAAAGGCCGAACAGAAAGAAGTATGCATAGAGCACAAAATGACAATTCAAACTAAGTCCTGTCAGAGCACCATAATAGTTGTCAATTGATTGACAAGTGAAGAGTTATACAAAAATGACACCCACCAACACTAGCACAAAGACAGACTGGGATGATGACAGCTCTAACTGGCGCCCAACGTAATACGTCCTCAAGTCAAGCCAAAACTCTAAACACCCTATTCACATGGGCGCAGGATAGCCACCTTGCTCCGCACCTGAAACAATAATTCAGCCACAAAGAAAGAGTGGATGAGCGATGAAACTCAGCAAGTACACAATTCAAATCTCGCCCTTACAAAAATAATCACTATTTCAAGCATAAATTATATACTATGTAGTGTAAGGAACCATACAACTCTCCCTAGTAAAATGCAAGGGTCATACATGAGCAAATAAAACGAACGTATAAAATTAAAAAGAGTTCCAAGATGTTATACCAACTGCATCCCTGAGGTTAATGTAGGGGGCTCACTATTGTCATGCCAACCACATCCCTGATGTCAATGTAGGGGGCTCACTATCGTCATGCCAACCATATCCCTGATGTTAGTGCAGAGGGATCACTATTATCCTTATCACCAATGGACAATTAATTCTACCATAATATCGAAATCGATCATGGACAAGACATCACACATTAATCCTCATGTATAGATTCAATGCATCGCCAAATCAAAACTAACACAAGACCTTAAACCTTCTCCAAACAATACATTCCCATGATTACATCCACCAACAAGTAACCCTTCAACCTCCACATTTCGTAGCATGCTATCATACTTAGCATACTAGAGTAATCTATAGACAACTATTTTTAACAAGCAAGTACATTAAGTAAAAATAAGCCATACTTATATTTATTCAATCATGCTAGTATATAACCCTTATACTTAAGTGTCCCCAAGTCATACTAAATTTTAAAATAGGGGGAATTGTCCAAATACCCCTAGACTAAGACTCTCATTTTTTCCATACCCTTTGACTTTGTAGAATTTTTTTTTTACCCCTACAGAGCTGTCCCTTTTTTTTTGTACCCCTCACCATTGCCACATCACCTTTCACTACCTAAACTACCCTCTCCACTTTATTTCCCCCCCAAAACCTATGGAATTTCTCCCCAAAACCTTCTCTCCCCCAAATCTCTCTCTCCACAAATCACTATCTACCTCACCTGATACTCTATCGAGCGCAATGTCACCGTCATCGTCCTCTATTAAGGGTCTGCCAGAAGCAATCGGAGGTGTTCATGTAGTGGGAGAGGCCGAGCAAGATCTTGTCTTTTGTGGTGAACGTCTTTAGATGATTAGATTCGATCTTCAAAGCTTGATTTCAGCTTTTTTAGATCTCAGCTGCTGCATCTGAAGGTCCTCCACATCTTCTTCTCTTCTTTTTCTTCTTCTTCCTCTACTGCTGCTGATTCTCTCTCACCTCCCATTGTTTCATATGAATTTCACTTTTGGGTTCTTCTTGATTAGTTTAATTTGAATATTGGGTTTTGATATTTGTTTGATTTACCTTTTAATTTAAAATGATTTATTTTACTTGTTAATTCTGCAATTGTTCATTTAAATTTTGTAATTGATCTTTTACATATCTGTAGATTGATAATACATTTCTGTAATTCATTATTACATTTGTATAACATTGTATGTCCTTAGTTTAAATATATAAATGATATTACATTTCTATTATGTACATGGTAGTTTTCGTAGTTTCTATTGTAGTTATGCGAATGATGGATGATATTACACCTTTGTTCTGTAAATGATAGTTTATGTCATTAGGCATTACATTATTAGTTTTGTTGTCATGTGAATGATATTTTATGTTATAATTGGGCATTCACAGTTTTGTCATGTGAATTCCAACCTTTTGCATTTCATTTATATATACAACATTCCACTCTTTGAATCACATGTAGAAAAACAAAACATGAATAATAAAAGATGAATATTTGATAAAATCACCATTTGAAAAAAATACAAGGGTGATTAAGCATTGCCGCCTACACAACTATGTTAGATGGTATTATTGAAATATGTTAGATAGTATCTTTTGATATACCAATATAAAAAAAAAACTATGTTAGATAGCATTATTGAAATTGAAGGTATTACGTTTTTTTTTGCTCGTGGTTTCCACTTGTAAAAGGGATTACCAGCCTTATGTTTCGGCTTGCTATACTTGAAACATGCACATTTGAAATATCTCACTTGTCCATGGTCATCAGTCATCACACTTAAACCATCTCCCATCATTGTTCCATATCTGACACGTTCTGCATATTCTTTATAAAACTCATGAGACTCTTCTGATGATTTGAACACCAGTCACACTGATTTAGTGACTTCTGAGGAGCCAAAATTATTTGTCACTCCAGGAGAAGCTTCTTCCTTAATGATAATAGTCCTTCTGTGGACCACCCCAATAAATTCAACCTAAACAGAATCGATAAAATGATTACCAATGAATACATGAATAGCAAAACAAGTCGAGGTGGGGATGAGACTATTGAGCACCTGTTTTGTCAATCTCATGTTGCACTCCGGCTTTGGTCCTTGCTCGCGATGGCATCTGGGAAGTCGATGCCGGCGAATGCGAACGAAGAACGATAGGAGCATAGCAAGTAGGGTGTGGCTATCGCTGATTCCGGCCGGTACATGAGCAATTTAGCGGGCAAGAAACAATGTAATATTTAAAGGTGTGACGTTATATTTCGAGAACATTTGAGAGTCTATGATCCATTTCATTAAGGAATGGGGCACATGTCTGTGCGGAGCTTTGAGTATCATAATCAAGGAGAACACGTTATACATTGTGGAGTAGTATGGGTCCCTCAGAGGAGGTGGGTTAGAAACTTTTTCTACCCGCCGATGGTAGGGTATGCATTACTGCTCTCGGAATGAGGGGCGTGGAGCCTAGAGAGTTAATTTTCAGTGATTTTTTTTTGTTTTATTTGCTTTCTTTTAAGCTATGTTATTCTTCTCATTTCTTTACCTCATTCGGTCATGTTCTTTCTTATTACGGGAATAGAAAATGACTACATTTGACTCAAAAAAAAAAAAACAATGAAAGATTTTGTTGGGTAATGTCTTAATGAGGAGACTTTATAAATGTAGTTCTGGATTGAAGCATTAACCTCTTGTAAGATATATGGAGATAAACAGATGCAGAGGGTTATAGAATCTTATGATCGAAGGTGGAGATATGAGAGTCCTCAACGCTTGTGCTTGGTCACTGCCCTGCACCAAAAGTAAGGATGATCATTCAGATTTTATGATATTTCAACAGTACCTCTTTCAGGGAAAAAAAAAAGCCCAATAAGGAATTGCATATGAATGAGAAGAACCAACGAATCGGGAACATTGGTGGTCTCATTGAAAGGTTGTTGAAATAGAGTATCTCTTACCCTCATTTGCAAAAATGTAAAGTTCTAGTCTGTTGTACCCTTGGATTCTGTTGGGCAATAAGTAATGTTATATCAAAGTGTGTCATGTGTGGCTGGGCATCTCCCACATGGACTTGTTTGACTATTATCTTCCCTGGTTAAATTTCCAAATTATTCAAAGCTATAAGATTAGAAAGAGAACACTCAGGAGCAAACGCTAAAAAAATTTGTTGGCAGAAAAAACATTACCAAGCAATGTATTGAATGCCTTCATCAGTTGTAATCTATTTAACTGCTTTGGGGGATATTTTCCCAAAATATATATCAATAAGTTGATAAACATCCAATATACAATGAGGAAGCCACGATGTCTTCCCAAAACTAGCTCACACACTGAAAACCTTAAACCCGATCATCAATTCCTCGGGTTTACAAGGTTATTCGACATACAATGTCTATCCCTGTTTGCATTCACTTTTCCAACCTCTATAGTGTGTTTAACTCCACTCCCTCAGATTTCCCACCACACCATCCATTAGTTTTCAAAGCAACATGGTCTCTGCTTAATTTTTTTTTTTTTCAACTGATTCAAGTTACATAACTAAGCTCCTTGATGTAGAATCACTGAATCCGAACACAGACCTTAATTAATGACAAACTACAAATACATAAATCTCTATATATGAACTCATATGCAAAGTATCAAATAATCTCTGATGAATAGCATTTCATCCTGATTCACAAGAACAAGCTCTAAAGAACACCTCAACCATAGTCCATAGATTAAACATAACCAATCCTCCACATGCAAAAAAAAATTCTCCTTGCATAATTCATTATTTGTATGTGAATGAGTCACTTAAATCAAACACTAATCAATTCACCAAGAGTGACAAAAATGCTTCTTATGAAAAAAAAAGTGAATCTGATATCTGGGCGTCGCATCAATCACCCCCATCTTCCTTCTGCTGCAAATCTCCAAATTTTTGCTTGAAAGACTCCTGCTTCTGCATCCACATCATATGTCCCTACACACCAAATGCACAACCCACATCAGAAGACCTAAAAAGATTATGACCTTATACGATTTCATTGAAAATTCTCAAGTGGGTCGTTCGAATTTTAATTAATACAACAAAAAAAATAGAGATTCAACAACTTAATCGATGGTTTCAGAAGGGTTTGATGAAGGTGGGGGTTTTTACCTGAAGAGCTGCGGCCCAAGTGATGAGGAAGGAAGCGAACCAGAACCTCTTGTCTTTCAATATCTTCGCATAATCCACCATTTTCAGTCCTCTGTCCCGAAAATCTCCTTCACAAAACCCTAAATAAAAGTGTTGGCTTTCCTTCTCGAGGGGATGCCACTGAAAGAAAGGGGGAATGGTACAGTTTTAAAGATGGGGGGTCTATATTTCCACCCCTATATTTTTCAAACCCACCCATTCATTTTTTTAGGAACTACAAACCCACCCTTGATATTTTAAGACACTTTTTTCTCTGTTCCTCATTACTTCTTCTTCAAACTCCGGTCACGAATGAGGATAAATCATTCTCACCTGAGTGTGATATCAATATCCCCGTCGAATCTCTCGAAAGCGCCGTCCATTTTCTGTCAAAGATGGAAATACTCACATATTTATAATAAGACATAAAAGGGCCATTTGAACCCAAAATGGGTCACTTGAAGAGGAGAAGTCAGTACACTCGTGAGGAGGGGAAGAGTCGGTGAAGATCGAAGGCGATAGGAGAAGACGAAATCGAAGCCATTTGAAGTTCACAACGTCGCAGTTGGAGATATTTAGATCCCCTTGCATTTCTTTTTTTTTTTTTTTTTTTTTTTTTTTGGTTATTTTGGGAGTGGAAGAATGGTTGGGGGCATAAATGGCACTGTATCATCCATGAAAAAAATGTGATGGATGGATGAAAGGGTGCCACCACGAGTTGGTCGGAGGGAGATGCCGCAGACGGCGGGGGGCGGACGTACGAGTTGGTTGGGCCCAGCCCAAATTTTACATTTTTTTTTAAATATTTAATGATACATGTTATAATATTTATATTTTATATTATGTAAATTGTATTTTATATATAAAATATATTCCTGACAAATCAGATATCAATCTAATAAATTAATAACAAATTAAATAGTATACTAACACATTAGATCTCAACATAACAAACCAAATTGAATTCTGGCCCGTTTGGAAACCGGTTTAGGCAGTTTTTGAGTTTGTATAAAACTGTTTTTCCCAAACTCGTTTTCAAAAAAAAAAAAATTGGGGCCAAAATCTGCATACATATTTTTATGAAAAAGTATCCAAAACCTGAGTTTTCTAGAAACTGTGGATATATAACTTCTTACAAAATCAGATTTAAACCCAGCTTTTGTTTAAAATCAGTTTTACAATCGTGCAACCAAACACAGCCTGATCTTATTATAAATTTTAATGATTCTAAATTTTAAAATTCAAACATTATCTTAAGAATTAATGTCAATTGAACAATAATGAACATTTATATCCATAAAACAACTCTTCTTATTTTTCTAACAATTCTTACAAAATCAAAATACTCAATTTTAATTACTTTTTTTTTCCTTTTTTTCACATCTACATGTCTTTTAAATATCACATTATTTGATCTATAAATAATTACATCAAATATAAGAACAAAAAACTTTCATATAAATGTTTAATACATGCTACCAAATATAAGAACAAAAAAAGTTATATATAAATATTTAATATATGGTATGTACACTCATCCCAAAATATTGTCCTGGATCCGTCTCTGCGCAGACCGATAACATGAGGGGCAAAAAATACTTGGGTTTGATCCCAGGGGTGGGTTTTTTATTGATTTGAGACGTGGGGGTGGAGAGTGTATAAGGTGGGCTAACTTTTTAAAGGGACGGGGTGGGTTCCTCTCATTCAAGAAGTAGAAATTTTATTTTTTTAATGGGGGTGAACTGAATAGCATAAGGGGGTGGAAATTAAAGATTATGTGAAGCAAGTACTGTTCATTGGAAAGAAAATATGATTATTTATAATTTGACTTATAAAAAACATATTTTGTTTTTTTCTGAATTATATATTTTATCTGACTGAACCATATATTTTAATATAAAATCAAATATATAATGTAATGAATTGTATAAATTATTCTACTTATAAAAACATTTTTTTTTTATGTAATGAACCAATGATACATATATTTACTCGCTACACCAGAGAAAATATGTAAGGACGGTGAGGACAAGTGTTTTAAAACTCGATCGGACACACTCGGTTGAACCAGTAGAACATTTACCCGCTTTAAATTCTAATTCGGTTTACCATTCAAAACCAATAATACTGATAGAAACAGAGAATAAAATAATGGGAATCCCTGTATTCCACTTAGGGTTTAATCCCTTTATATATACAAATGTCTAGGAGTTACACGTGTAATACAATACACACATTATAAGATAACACATATAATCTAACAGCCCTCCTCAAACTCACGGTGGATCATACAAAGTGAGTTTGTGAAGAAGAAACTGAAATCGAGGAATTGGATGTGATTTCGTAAAGAAATCAGCAAGCTGCTCAACAGAGGAGATATGCGGAAGCGATAATGTCTCTGCAAGAAAGTGCTGACGAACGAAGTGACAATCGATCTCAATGTGTTTGGTCCTCTCATGAAAGACCAGATTGCTAACAATCTAAATAGTAGACTGGTTATCACAGTGAAAAGGAGTAGGACCAGTCATAGTAACTCCTAGATCCACCAAGAGACGTCTGAGATGAACAATCTCCTTGGTGGTGATAGCCATGGCTCGATATTCAGCCTTAGTGCTGGAAAGAGAAACAACCTCCTGTTTCTTGCTGCGCCAAGAGATAATGGAATCTTCAAGAAATATGGAGAAACCAGTGGTAGAGCGTCTAGTGGTCGGGTCTCTAGCCCAATCAGCATCAGTGTAAGCCCTGAGAACCAGAGTCGAAGAGGATGACAGATAGATCGATCTAGTGATAGTACCATGCAAATATCTAAGAATTCACATAAGAGCACCATAATGCACTGATCGAGGAGCCGAGACAAACTGACTAACAATACTGACGGCATGAGCAATGTCAGGTCTAGTGATGCAGAGATACACAAGCTGACCCACGATCTGTCTGTATCGAGTAGGATTTGAGAGGAGCTCACCATCCGTAGGACAAAGCTTCACATGAAGCTCGAGAGGGGTATCCGCACTGCGGGTATCGGAGAGGGCAGCACGCTCTAAAATGTCAGCTGTATACTTCTGTTGAGAAAGCAGAATCCCACGATCACTCTGTGCAATCTCGAGACCAAGGAAGTAGCGAAGAGTACCAAGATCTTTCATCTGAAACTGTCGACTGAGGTGATTCTTGACCAGAGTAATACCAGCGGAGTCATTTCCAGTTATAATCATGTCGTCAACATAAAGAAGAAGGATTACCCGCCCTTGCGATGAGGATCGCACAAACATAGAGTAGTCCTGGTGGCTCTCAACAAAACCAACTGTCAGAATAACACTGCAAAAATGCTCAAACCAGGCACGAGGAGCTTGTTTCAGTCCGTATATAGCCCGCCGAAGACGACAAACATGCTGAGGAGGAGTGTTGAGACCTGGAGGTGGTTGCATATAAACAATCTCAGATAAATCACCATGAAGAAAAGCATTCTTCACGTCCATCTGAAAGAGAGGCCAGCGACGAACAACAGCAACGGCGAGAAGGGTGCGAACAGTAGTCATCTGAGCAACAGGAGCAAAGGTCTCCTCATAGTCAATGCCATACTCCTGAGTGAAACCTCTAGCAACAAGACGAGCCTTATGGCGTTCAATGGAACCATCAGGGCGATGCTTGATCTTGAAAATCCACTTGCAGCTGATAGGGGTAACACCATCCGGAAGGGGAACAACATCCCAGGTCTGTGTCTGCTCAAACGCCTGAAACTCCTCAGCCATGGCCTGCTGCCACTCAGGGTACTCGACTGCCTCTTGATAAGATCGGGGCTCACGGTGGGCATGTATAGCTGTGAGATAGGCCTGAAATTGTGGAGAGTAGGTACTGACAGATGCAAAACCAAACTGGTCTGGTGGCCCCGAGTCGTAACTGAAGCGGGAAGGGGGGTGACGCGCACGGTGAGGATAACGAGGCAAAAGATGAGGATCCACGGCAGGAGGAGGCGCGTCAGGCATGGGAGTCGGAGGACCAGCGAAAATATCTTCAGTAGGGGCAATGTATCTTCAGTAGGGGCAATAGGTGACACACTGGGAGGAGAGGGTGGGTTATCTACAGGAGTGTCAGGTTGAGACGCAGGGGTAGGAACAGACTCTAGTGCAACAGGTAGGCCAGGAAAAGGAAGAGACGTAATAGGAGAGACCTGAACAGGAGAATGCACAGGAGGAGAGGACGGAGTGGGTGAAGAAGAAAAATAGGGAACATCCTCGACAAAGGACACATGACGAGCGATCCAAAATCGATCTCCAACAGGATCATAGCAGCGATAACCCTTGTGTTCGAAGCTAATCCCCAAGAATACACACTTTACTGACCGAGCGGCCAACTTGGTGCGTTGATGAGGAGGGAGAAGCACAAAACACGTACATCCAAATGTGCGAAGTCTGCTATAATCAGGGTGAGAAGAATAAAGACGCTCATGAGGAGTCATACCGGAGAGGACAGAGGAGGGGGTGATATTGATAAGATGGACACAGAGAAGAGCAGCTTCAGCCCAGAACATACTGGGGACTGAAGAGGAAAGTAAGAGAGCACGAGTCGTCTCAAGAATATGACGATGTTTACGTTCAGCAACCCCATTTTGCTCATGAGTGTAGGGGCATGATTGCTGAAAAAGGGTGCCATGAGAATGAAGAAGAGAACGCATCGTAGAAGAGATGTATTCTCGAGCACAATCAGACCTAAAAGTTTTGATACGAGCTTGAAATTGGGTATAAATCATATTGGTAAAAATCTCATAAATTTTGGGAACCTCAGAACGTTGACGCAATAAATAAATCCAAGTAAAACGAGAGTAATCATCAATAAAACTAATATAATAAGAAAAACCACTCTTTGAGGTTACATGAGATGGGCCCCAAATGTCAGAATGAACAAGCTCAAATGGACTAGAGGACTGATTATTACTAGGACTAAAAGGAGTAGCCACAGGTTTGGCTAATTTACAGCCCTCGCAAACAGAAAGTGGAGAAAAAGAAATACGACCTAAGACACCAGATTGAAATAGTTCTTTGAGACGAGACTCAGACACATGACCTAACCTTCGATGCCACAAATCGACATCAGAAGTGACGCTACCACAGAAGACAGATGGATCAGGAACGGGAAGACGAAGATACTCCACGTAATAAAGTCCGCCAATCCTACGTCCAACGCCAATCCTCTGCCCTGATCGTGGATCCTGCACAAGACAACCAGAGGTGGTAAAGGTAACAGTGAGACCAGAATCACACAATCGGCTAATAGATATAAGATTCATGCAAAGGTCAGGGGCATGCAAAACAAATGGTAATGAAATGCGTCCTGTAGGGTCAGAGGTGGTAGTGATCGATCCACACTGCGTGATGACTAAAGGGGAGCCATCTGCAGTATGAATCGTGGGCAGGTGTGAAGGTGCCGGTGAGCATGCAGTGAGGACAGAACTGTCCGGTGTCATGTGATGTGAAGCACCTGAATAAAAAATCCAATGAACAGGAGTACCCAAAGTAGTAGAGAAAGCAGAGGGAGTAGAAGAACCAGGAGGAGGTTGCTGTATGATCAGTTGATCGAGGCTCTCTCGGATACGCCCAAGCTGATCTGTGTATGAAGACGGAGCGTCAGTGGCAACAGCAACAGAAGTATAGGGAGCAGTGGGGCGACGCTGTCCTCTTCCTTTTGGTGCAAAGCGCTTTTCAGGATGAAGCTTCCAACAGTCGGCGATCGGATGTCCAGTCCTCTTGCAGTGAGCACACAATGTATTCTTTCGAGAGGAGCCGGTGAGTGTCGTAGGAGGAGTAGCTGCCAAGACACCCTCATAAGTGGAAGATGGAGTGGACTGGCGCAATGCAATGGTGCGAAGACGAGTCTCCTCAGCAACAACCTCAGTGACGGATTCCAGTCGAGGAAGTGGATCCCGATGTATGAGTTGACCGGCCAATGCGGAGAACTCTGGACGAAGAGCCATCAGATACTGATACAACTCACGACGATCACGAAAAGCTTCTCGCTCAGCGGGAGTGGCCATCGGTCCAGGCTCAAGCGCACGAAGCTCCCTGAAGTTCGCCCTCATGCGGCCATATAGAGTCTGGGCAGATAGATCACCTTGAGTAGCAGTCTGAGTGTCGATCAGAAGTTGATATTCACGAGCACCGCTTTTCTCTACAAAGCGGTCACAAAGATGAGTCCATAGTGCGGCAGACGACGGAAAACCAGTGAGATCTGCACGGATCGAACGATCAACAGAGTTGATCAAATAGGAGAATACGCGTCTGTCCCGTGTGCGCCAGGTGATATATGTCGGGTCTTGATCAGACGGTTGCACAATAGAACCATCAATATAACCGACAAGATGACAACGATCGAGAGCGCTCCGTACCGTAATGTGCCAGGGTGACCAATCTTCGGCAGAACTAAGAGGAAAATCGGTCGAGTTCGGAAGATTGTCCCGAAAATTCTCAAAACATGCCATTTGAGAGAGAGTAGCAGCCTGAGAGAGATCAGAAACCTTCGAAGTTGGTAACGGAAGAGTAGGGTCGTCGTTGATTTCTGACATTGTGCAGAACCACTCGGATGAGGATCAGAAGCAGACGAGGACGTAGAGCACGAAAAATCGAGCAAAATGGACTCCTGGATCACCTTAATCGGACTTCCGGAGAGAAAGTTATGACCGATTTAGTGATTTGAAGTCTCAAGGAGGTGCCGGAGGCGGCGGAGAGCGGCCGGTGGCGGCAGAGGGCGGCCGGAGGTGACCTGAGGGCAGACTCGGGTCGCGTCCCGGGCCGGGTTCACGGATCCGGGTCGGATGCTGGGAGGACCCGGGTCGGATGCTGGGAGTGCTCGGGTCGGATGCTGGGAGTGCTCGGGTCGGGTGCCAGGTCGAGCGCGCGAGATGATCCGGAAAGCTCGGTACAGGCTGGCAGGAGCTGTCCCAGCAAATCCCAGGAAATCCGGGCAGGATCAGCGGTGCCCGGGCAGATCTGTCGGGCGTGACAGATCCCGAGTAATCCGGGCAGATTCAACCGCGCGGCAGGGCACGACGCGGCAGGGCGCGACGCGGCAGGGCACGGCTCGGCAGGGCACCGGGCAGGGCACGCAGCAGGGCTGGGCGCGGCAGAGCACGTCGCGGCAGGGCGCGCGGCAGGGCAGGGCTGCGCGAGCAGCGGAGCGGCAGGGGCGGCGACGGCAGCGGCAGGGGCACGACTACGACGGTAGAGGCACGACGGCGACGGCAAGGGGAGGGGCACGACGGCGACGGCAAGGGCAGGGGCACGACGGCGACAGCGACGGCAGTGGCAGGGGAACGACGGCGACGGCGAAGGATTAAAAAAAAAAAAAACTAGGGTTTTTTAATTTCTGGCTCTGATACCATGATAGAAACAGAGAATAAAATAATGGGAATCCCTGTATTCCACTTAGGGTTTAATCCCTTTATATATACAAATGTCTAGGAGTTACACGTGTAATACAGTACACACATTATAAGATAACACATATAATCTAACAAATATAAAAACCGGTAAAACCTAATCAACCCACTGATTGAACCAGCGATTTTTATGAACCAGTTACAGGTTGATTAAACTAATCAGTTTTTTATATATATAAATTGTGATTATTTATTTGTTAGAATATGAAATCTAATAAAATGTTTAGATTTTACGTATTAACATCATGTTACGATGTTAAATAAAAGCTTTATGCAAAGATTTTCTAAAATATTTTATATTTTTTTATTTGATATTTATAATTAATATATTTATTATATTATAATTATGTCACTGTTCAAATCCAATTAACCCAACAGTTGAACCAGTGACCTTTGATCCGTTCATTTTTGCAGTTCAATGAATGGTTTGATTTTTAAAACATTATGTGTAACACAACCAATGAACAATTACAGATATTGTTTATTATTTCATAATAAGAATGTTGATACATATAATTTTCTCTAATATAGTTATAAAGTTTTTGTTATAAATGATCATATCTACTCATAATTGCATGTAATTTTACAACCCCTAGATTACACCATGACAAAATTTCATTTATGTTTTTTTTTTACTTGATTAAATCCGGGTAAATTGAAAATACAAAAAAGTAAAATGAATATGTAGTCGAAGCTCTTTTTTTCCTAATTTTAAGGAGTAAAAAATTGATCATATTGTTTCTATTATATTTGTTTTTATGAAATATGGATTTTATTATTACCTGATATGTATCCATTTTTTTCCATAGTGAATATGAATACTGCTCAATATTGTTTTCCATGTTCCATTAATATCTGTCTACAATCATCAATGAAAAATAAATATCAATATGAATAGAGACATAAATACATGTTATTTCACATCCTAGAAATTATCTCTTCACCCACACATCTATCAAAAAAATAAAAATTAACATCTACTGCATTTACATCTAGTTATCACTTGTAGGGCTTTCAACAAAAAAAAAAAAAACAGAGAATTTATGTGGAACTCAACAAACTAAACTTCTCAACACACTGAACTGAAACTTCCACAACAGAATGTAAGAATTCTCTGGTATCTATGAAGCTATTCATCAAGTCTCACACATACATTTCATGCATGAATTGCCCCAATCAGAAATGCAAGTGAATATTTGTAATCAAATCCATTCCTGTAAACCACACCATCTCTTCTTGCAGGTTGGTATAAGTTTCGAGTTTTACTCATGCTAATAATGGAACACTTAATAAAAAAATACAAAATTAGAAAAAATACTTGTAAAACCAATGCTGTTCCTGTACATTCTTGACTATAAAGTGAAGATCAAATCTGACAAACAAAAAAAGAGACCAATGTTGAAACAAACTATAAGATGCTCAGTAGTAGTTAACAAATCAATCCAATGAACAAAAGTTTGATTTGTTCAGCCTTCAAGAGGTTAGCCTTCCCGTCAGGTACCGACGCAGCGTGTCCCTCAGAACAGCCCCATCATCATCATCACTGGCCTTGCAGACCTGCTGCTTGTAGCCCGAGTCATGGAGGTGCGACAATGCCATCTCGTCCTGCACTATGTCCTCCATGTCGATCAATATATTGTGAAGCAAACAGCAGACCAATATTATCCTCGGCAGTCTATGCTTATCAGGCCTCCACATCTCACCTTGAACGATCCTCCACATGTCTTTCAGCTTTACTAGCGCCCTCTGCGCGACCATTCTCGTCGCAAAGTGCCTCTTGTTGAACTCCGATTCCACGACTGATATGCCTTTCCCTTGATAAGGTGTGATCAGCCATGGAAGTAGGGGGTAACCTGCGTCTCCAACAATGTATTCTCTCACTTTGGATGCCTCGGAGAGATCTATAGACGCCCCGTTGAGTCTGTGACCTCTCTCGCAGAGTTTGGAGAAACCGGAGTTTTTTAAGACAAGAGGCTCGCACATGCTGCCTGGCCAGCCTGTAACAATGTCACGGAAGCGCATGTCGGGGTCCACGATGGCCTGCAAGACCATGCTGTGTTTCTTCTCTTGGTCGAGGTAGATATCGTTTGCAGGGTCTGAAGGCATGCACATCATGATGTGGGTGGTGTCTATGACCCCACAACAGTTGGGGAGGCCTCGGATCTTCTCGAATTTGGACTTTATGTTCTGCATTTCTGTCTCAGTTGAAGGCCACCTGAAGATGATAAATATGTTGTGACTCCAATGAAACAGAGAAAGTGAGAGGTTGAGTTCAGATCAACCAGAAGAAGCAGCAAATCTAGACAGATATTTTTGTAACACATGGATTTGTGCTACACTACCCATCAACCATAAAGTTCTAAATATTGATGGTAAAAGGATAAATTGTTATTATTCCACGGAAAATGATATTCCAGTATGCATGGGAAAATCATATATTTCCAAGGCATTGCTCATCAAAGGCATAGTTCACAGAAGCTCATTGTACATATAATTGCCCAACTTAGCACCCAGTTTGGAACCAATTATCAAAACCAGCTTTTTCATAAAAACTGTCCCCCACTAACTTTTTCATAAAAGCTTTTTGGTAGACTTACAAATGAAAATGAAAATATGAAACCAAAATCAATGAAAACTGATTTTTTGACAATTGGTTCCAAATGGGCTACATTACCAGATTAGAGAAAAAGCATTATGCTTTAACACCTTAATTTAAAAAAAAATTGATTCAAAAAATATACACTAGACTTTTGCAAAAAAATATATATATACATCAATGGAATGCTATTGAAGGGTGTATTTGAGTTGAGACTCCAAGAAGCAGAGAATTGTGAACAAGCACCTGAGATGATGGAGCCCACGCTCTTCCATAGCCTCTACAAATCGCCACGTAATTTGGGAGACTGTTGATTTGTTCATCCCAAATGATACACCAAGAGATACAAATGACTTTCCGGAGATGAGTCTTCTCAAAGCGACTGCGACTTGGTCGTTCACTGAAAGAACCTTGCCACCTGTGGTGGTGAAATTAGATGGCTTCGCCACCATATCTTCCTTTACCAAGGAACATATGTAGTCAAAGGTCTTTCGTGAGATTTTGAAAACTGATTCAAACTTTTCTGTGTCTCTTGATGAAGATAATGGACCTGCAATGACAATAGTGAAGGAAAGAATTGGTCATCCTTGTGGGTCTACAAGCAATCACTACATTGATGTGCAAAGAAAAGAACAGATTGACACTATAAATGACAGAGGAAATAAAAAAACCACTTATAATCCATACAAGCATTTATGCTTTGAGAAGCAATTTTGAACAAGCTAAGCAAACATTTGGTTCCATCCATGCTATAAAGGTTTGAGTATTTGAAACTCTTCTGTCCAAACTTTTCTAAAAATCCACATAAAACTGCTCACCATTTTCCATTTTATATGTATAACAATGAGGCCTAGATGCTTTTACTTGATTTTTTTAGCATATATTTTTTTTTCTTTTTTGACAAATAAGTATTTAGAAACTTTAATATGCGCCAAAATCTATATCTATTTTAGGAATTAGAGGATCTGGACCACTTCAATAAGATGTTAAAAGTGGTACATTGTTTTGTTGTCCATAGAAGAATTTTGACATGGCAAATCATGTCATAGTCCAAGCTCCGTTTTAAAAAACAAAAGCAATTTTGAACTTCAATCAATGTCACAAAATGCATGGTATAACAATAGCAGCATGGAATACAAATGAAATTTTGGTAGTACATACTCGATATAGTGATAATGAGTAGAGACACAGCATATTAAACACATTTCAATGATACCTACGACCTAATGAAATAAGCTATGCAATTCCAAACCGCTCACTTGCAATACCCTTATGGCAGACTGAACATTTAAAATATAAATTACAAGACTATATAGATTTTCAAGTCACATAAATTCAGCATAGTCTGTTACATAAAGATTCAGTTAACTCCCCACTACAGTATAGTCATGTTAGAGGTCACTCCAATTACATAACCTCCATTGACATCCTTCGTGGTCTTCCTCCCATCCCCCTCATTGAAATGCATATATTACTCATGTTTGAATAGGGTACTCAAGTAAGACGTGTAGTAGTTTGAGATTTAATGCACATTAAATGAATGTACTGCATATATTATAGATTTTGTTCCAATTTGAAAAATGAGTGAACTATATTCACAATTCTAAAAATAAATCAAAACATCTGCAAATAAAAATTTTAAAAAAAAATTGCACTAAAATAAGGCATGCCATTTTGTCCAGTTCTAAGATGGAGAGGGAAACATGTAGTTGCACAAAGTTCTGTTTCCATTTCATGCTCTACTAGGCATCTAACCTGAATTTAAGGTGTACATCCATTTTATAAGGAGTCGTGTGCTTTACACGAACTTACTGACAAAACAACAATAGTCCACAATTGACCAGCAGATCTATCAAACTATTTAACAAAAACCAAATTGGTGCATTGTCATGAATCACGATTTTGGCATTCCATGAATAATATAATCATAAAAGACAATGCAACAGCATATATGTTTAACAAATTGTACAACAGCATTTATGTATTCACATATAAACTCGTACTAGAGCACTTTCAAGTACATACATGCTCTGCAGATTCCAGGAATCCTGTCCTGTGAAGCATGAGATTTTAGTCATAGACATCTGACAGGTCAGACTCAAATCAAGCTGGATATTGCCCAAAACCCATCCAGCAGAAATAAGCATTTAGATTCAACATGGTCTTACATTTGCTTAGACATGAATTCAATCACAAAATCATAAAATACATCTAATGCTTGGACAAATTACTCCATAAGCTTGAGTCACTTGAAATCCCTTAAAAAGGTTGCACAGAAAATTCAGACATGAAGCAAGTTGGAATAATCACTCAGCATACAAATTAGAAAAAATTGATTACATTTTAATCAGTGCAAATAGTCTTCAATAGTCCTCCCCTTGCAATATTTAACCCTTAGAAACACTCCATTTTGTTACAGCTTGGATGGCACTCATCTAACAAAGTTATTTGACGAAGAAGCATTTGGAGCTTCTGTTGTAGTATTAAAAGTCTTTAGGTACCAGCCAACAAGAAATGCTTCCTTAATTCAGTTCAGCATGGCAAAGTCCAATCTTTCTTGCTCTTCGGTATTTTATCCATATAAAAAAAATAACATGATTATATCACATTTCTTCCATTTCACTTCCCAGAATTCCAACTGTGCTTTGAGGCCATCAGAATGTGCATATCCACCTGTCCCAAAATCCTCTCTCCTTTCAATTTCTCGTCCACTCGACGAATAAGTTGAGCTAGAATAAGAGAATCAACAAAATAGAGTTCAAGATGACCAGATTGTAGGATATCAGACTCAAAAAGTATAAAAACGGTTCTGCTGGAAGAAGATATGCACTCAAACATGTGGAATGCGTATCATATGTAACCAGTATTCTATTGCTGGTTTGTGATGCAGGAAGGTGTCTATAGTTTCAAGCATATCACGTCATACAAGAGGCAAACCATCCAAATTTTAGATGCAATGTGAACAATTAAGGTTTGTAGTACCCTTACAATGAGAGCCATGCATCCCACCAAACAATGGCTAAAATGGATCGCAACCTAAAGTATTCAACCGCACTTTCACAAGACCGAATGTGCATCAGTGAGATTAGTACAGTGCAAGCCTTTGGAGACATATCCCATATTAGCAAAACAATAAAATCAGAGTTCTCACACAAAAATCCAATCTACATTTTCTGCCAAACCCACAATCGCTAAACTGCGAGATGTTTTTGACACCAAATCACGATGCGGGGGGAATGCAGGATGAGCAAATCAAAACAAACCCAAACAAAATCAACTCCTAAAAAAAGATCTCCCTTTTACATTTTCTACTTATCTCCACAACACATATCAAAATAAGACATTCAGTATGTAAAATCAAGAACCCAAACTCCAACAACCATTAATCAACATATACAACAAGCCATGGAAACCCCAACCAAACCCCATTAAACACGAGCACCCAAGCAAGCTAAAACAACAACACAACAAAAACCCAACAAAGAGAGAAGGACAAGAAACACAAACCCGAAATCCGGTTCGAGAAATCGTGCCACCACTCGCCGGATTCCTCCTCCTCGGGCGACGAAGATGCGCTGCTCCTCTCGACCTTCTTGTTGGCAGGTCTCCTTCTCTTCCTCGACCCTCTAATGGGTCCCATCAGAACCCAACCAAGAGCTCAAACAACAAATAGAGAACCCCAAAAGCCAAACAAAACACAACCAACTAAAATCACAAAGGGAGAACCAACAGAGAAGGAGGAGGAGAAGCAGAGGATAGACAGAGCATGCAAAGTGAGATACTTGTTTTGTAGGGGTAAGGGTGGTTTTTTGTTTGTGTTCAAACAAAGAAACTTTTGTTTTTTATGACATGCAAAGAAGAGGAAGAAGAAAAAAAAGTGAGAGAGAAGGCTTTATGAAGAGGAGAGATTTTGATGGAGTGGTTTTAAAGAGACTCAAAACAAGAATCTAATGAAGCGAAAAATGTGTATAATATACTGTTTTTTTGGGATACAATGCAGCGGTAACAGTGATCTCTGTATAGTATACATAATACATCTCTATTTGAAAGTACATCTATGAAAAGCTTTGGAAGAGAAATTTTTTATTTTTTTAAAGTAAATGTCAGCATGCAATTGGATTTTTTGAAAATAATATATCTTATTTATACTTTAATCACTAATTGGATGAACATATTTTTTAAAAAATATAACAAATTTATATTTATATTTAAATATAAAATTTATATTTATTGAAAATTTATTGAAATATTAAAAAGTTTATACTACTTGTAGTTTTAAATATAAGTATGACCGGTCGTATAGATCTCAAATTTTTAACTGTGTTACTATTTAATTTTATTATATACAAATTTTTTATTGAATCACTAAATATAGATTTATAAGTTTGTATTTCATTAAACACGTATATTTTTCAAAGAAAATCACATGACGTAATTTTTTTTTGTTGATAACATAACCTTTATATACCTGTAGTAAAAACTCATTTGGATCTACGGTTGGATCAAAACAAAATATTAGTGTCTATTATTTTAAAGTGTAACAAGAGTTAGAATGCTATTTTTTCGCACGTTTGAGGAGTCTTAAAAACAACATTTTCCTACCTTCTCGTATTCTTCCAAATGACAAGAGTTATCTGCCGCGGGTCCCAAATGGGATCATAGACAACAAATTAGGAAGAGTCGTACAACGGTTTGTTTATAATTCCTACTTATTAGAAAGATAAGAACATTTTTAGAAGATCATTGTTACATCAAGGGGTGGAGATAAGTGGGGGCGGGCTGGGGTTATATGTCAGTGGTGAAGACAATAAGTTATATGTCATTTTTTTTTTTCTTTTGTTATGTTATATACCAACTTATAAACAATCAGACTATAGACAATCAAACAATCAGTGAAGTCTCGAGTCCCATCATTTATAAACTCAAGATGAATGTTTTACGTGTGTTCAACAACCTATATCTTCTTTTTTAGTTTCAATTTCAGTTTATAAGTGTTTTGAATTTTTTAAAAATAGTATGTCTCATCTATGAGGTACATATTTTTATATAAAAAAATGAATCATATACCCTAATAAATTACGTAGATGTATTTATAAAAAATATAAATTTTTTTATCGAAGCATATACATCATTAATATGAGTATATGCTTCGGTTATTTTCTATCGACGCATGAGGTTGGAATTGCAGCTGAAAAAAACTGCGTAATAAGACAGTTGATACACTACTTAGTCCGTGTATCTCCCGTCTATCGTCTCATACACAATGATATGATAGTATACTATAATAGAGCTCATACTATAATATGATATGATATCATAATGTATAAGTTCTACCAATATCCATCGAAATTTTTAAGATTTGGAGTAATCGATTTGTGTTTTTCTTTTTTTGAAATTTTTTGAAAAAACCTTGTTTTCTAGGAAATTTTTTTTTTATCTCTAAGGAATTGAAAAATCACAATTTTAGACTCAAAGTCTATTATTATCCTATAATTTTTATTTTTTCAAATTATCATGTTTTTATATATTTAAATTTTTTACAAATAATTTTTATTTTTTACTCTAAGTCTCTTTGGCCCCTACCCTCCCTTGTTTTAAATCCTAGCTCCGCATCTGGTTACATGCAATCCGTAGAAACAATATTATTGATAATTTATATATCATGATAGTTATCCAACAAAATATATATCTCATTAGTAATTTTTATGTTTTCAATCTAATAAGTCCTTGCATTACATTATAAAAGCATATAAATTTTTCATAAATCATATAACTCATTGAATAATGTTTATTATTGTTAAAAAAAAAAAACATGCATTACACGTGAGATTATCTCTAACATTATTCTTATTAGAAAACTCATTAATCGGTTTTTTTTACGTATGCAATGAAATATTAAATTTATCATTTTTTTCCATCCTAAATACAAATTCACAATCTTTATATTTTTTGAAAAATAATATAATGCTTGTAATTTTATATAAAAAAAATAACATATATATCAATTAATAGAACGTGTAAAATAATTTTTAACTAATAAATAAGATTATACAATGAATTGAGTCAAACAACGTTCTACTTTTGTCAACGAAGGACAACCGTGTCTTTTGTTCCATCTGGAGACCTACCAAAAGTGGATGGTCGACTGATCTAGACCGTTTGATCGATAGGTTTTCTATCCGATAAACACAGCCGTTGGATCATTAACAGCTTTGATGATCTAGATGTTGTAAGTGACGAAAATACCCTCACATTAATTTACAATATCCCTTGTAAAGGCATACCTGGGCTGGGGCCGGCATTGAATAGAAAATGCACATCTTCTGTTCCTGGCATTACGTGGATTGCTTTTTTGTGAAATGACACAGTGTTGTAAACTAAATAGAATATGATATATAAGAGTATATAAACAAAGCACACAAGCATATAGAAGAGAAGTAGAGAGAGATTCTTATTCACTATTTGTTGGTTGTATACAAGAGAGAACCCCTCTATTTATAGGATGCATAGAGGAATCCCAAAGGTGGAGAGTTACAAGTCTATAGAGGTGAGGGGAGATAGTGGGGCAATAATGGGAGTGTTATGGAATAGAAGAGTGGGGGAGGTTATAGAGTTGAATGAGGGGGTTATGGAGTTGAATAGTGGGGGAGGTTATGTGTTAGAAAGTGGTGGTTATCCACCATATTCACAACACTCCCCCTTGGATGACCACCACGCTAAGAAAATTGCCTCATTAAAACCTTGCTTGGAAAACCCAATGGGAAAAAACCAAAGCGAAGGAAAAAGAGTACAATGTAACTTAATCGTATAATAGTGTATGCGTTTGACACTGCCTCATTAAAACCTTGCCAGGAAAACCCAATGGGACAAAACCTAGGCGAAGGAAAAAGAGTACAGTTCGCAAAATGTCATCAAAAATTACTCCCCCTCATAAGTACAAGATTTCAAGAATTTTGGTCGCAAACTCGTCGCATCCCGATTTCATACACCAGCTTCTTGAATGTTGATGTCGACAAAGCTTTAGTAAACAAATCTGCAAGATTGTCCTTTGACTGAATTTGTTGAACATCAATTTCATGTCTCTGCTGGAGCTCATGAGTGTAAAAGAATTTTGGAGAAATATGCTTTGTTCTATCACCCTTGATATATCCCCCTTTGATTTGAGCAATGCATGCTGCATTGTCTTCATATATAGTTGTTGGAACATCTGTAATGAGAGATAGTCCGCATGCAGTACGAATATGATGAACCAAAGACCTTATCCACACGCATTCCCGGCTTGCTTCGTGGAGTGCAAGAATCTCAGAGTGGTTAGAAGACGTGGCGACCAAAGTCTGTTTCGTAGATCGCCAAGAGATTGCTGTGCCACCGCAAGTGAATACATAGCCTGTTTGTGAGCGAGCCTTGTGAGGATCTGAAAGATATCCTGAATCTGCATAACCCTTTAGTTGTGCACCATTATTGGAATCCTTTGCATAGAATAGACCCATGTCTGACGTTCCACGAAGATAACGAAAAATGTGCTTCACACCATTCCAATGCCTTCGAGTTGGTGCAGAGCTAAATCTGGCCAATAAATTAACTGAAAATGCAATGTCAGGTCTAGTGCATTGGGCCAAATATAATAAGGCACCAATTGCACTAAGATATGGTACTTCAGGACCAAGAAGATTTTCAGTATCTTCTTTTGGACGAAAAGGGTCCTTCTTTGGGTCAAGTAACCTTACTACCATTGGAGTACTTAATGGATGACATTTGTCCATATTAAAACGCTTCAGGATTTTTTCAACATATGTTGTTTGATGAACAAGTATCCCATTTGAACTTTGCTCAATTTGCAAGCCGAGACAATATCTTGTTTTTCCAAGATCTTTCATTTCAAACTCCTTTTTCAGATATTCGGAAGCCTTTTCGAGCTCTTCAGGAGTCCCAATTAGATTAATATCATCAACATATACTGCAATAATGGTAAATCCGAGTTCCGTTTTCTTAATAAATATACAGGGGCATATTGGATCATTGACATATCCTTCTTTTATTAAGTACTCACTAAGACGGTTATACCACATTCGTCCAGATTGCTTTAACCCATACAAGGATCGTCTTAGCTTGATTGAGTACATGTTTCGTGGTTTTGCTTCAGGCAATTTTAGTCCTTCAGGAACTTTCATATAAATGTCGGTATCTAATTTTCCATATAAATATGCAGTAACCACATCCATTAGCTGCATGTCAAGTCCTTCTGAGACTACAAGACTAATTAAATACCGAAATGTGATTGTGTCCATCACAGGAGAATATGTCTCTTCAAAATCTATCCCAGGTCTCTGCAGGAAACCCTGTGCCACAAGACGAGCTTTGTATCTAACAATCTCGTTTCTTTCATTTCGTTTTCTCGCAAACACCCATTTACATCCTACTGGTTTAACACCTTCAGGGGTTAGGACTACTGGTCCAAATACTTGGTGTTTTGCAAGTGAATCCAATTCTGTTTGAATAGCAGCTTTCCATTGTGGCCAACAATTTTTTTCGTCTGCATTCATCCACTGAACGTGGTTCTAAATCATTATCTGAAATGATTTCTGTAGCTACTGCAAATGAGAATATATCATCAACAAGCACTTGCTTTCGATCCCACAATATTTGTGAATTTGCATAATTTATGGAAATTTCTTCATTTCCATGTACTTGTTCTTCATGCACGGGCGTCACTTCAGGGACGTCAGTCTCTTCGGGACTTGTGTCACTTCAGGGACTTCTTCCTCTGTAGGAGTTATTATTGTGGGTCTTTCAAGTGTTTCATACTCTTCTAGAGAATTATTCTTCATTGTTTTTCTCCTTCGGGAGCTGAATCTTTTGAGCCTATAGGTCTTCCACGCTTCAGGCGTGTTTTTGTTGATTCATTAGCCGGCATATTAACAGTTTTTCCTATTGGAACATTAATTCGAGCTGGAGTATTAGCAGCTGGAATATGTGATTTCATCACTTTTGCTGCATCATTTGAATGCATCTGGCAATTGATGCGCAATTCTTTGAAGATGGGTGATTCTTTGCACTTCAGTTTCACATTGATTAGTGCGAGGATCAAGATGAGACAAAGATGGAGTTTGCCATGTAAGTTCACGTCGTTCTTCTGGCGACGGATTTTCTCCCCCTAACGACGGGAATATTGTCTCATCAAAATGACAATCCGCAAATCGAGCGGTAAAAACATCCCCTGTCAATGGTTCAAGATATCTTATAATAGAAGGAGAATCTACTTTGTATGATAAATATGTCATCGATGATCATTTATTTGCGATTCCACATTTCTCTTATATGCATATAAAATATAGAGATCTTAATATTATTAGGTACCTTTTCCTCTTCAAGAGTTTGTGTAGTCACTTCTGGAACTCGTTTCTCTTCATGGACATTATACTCTTCTAGAGTTTTAGAGAAAGTGGATCTATTGTTCATAATCTCTTCTGGAACATTATGTATAACTTCTTCTGGAGCATTATTAGAGCATGATTTTACATTTGATCTCCACTTCTGGGGAGCTGAATTTTTTTTTTTTTTGAACCTATAGGTCTATCACGCATCTGGCGTGCATTAGGAATTTGATTTTCACGTTGAGCGGTACGTGAGTCTAGATAAGACAGAGTGGATGTATTCCACGATAATTCTCGTTGTTCTTTAGGAACAGATCGTACTTCAGGTACGTTCTTCCCTCCCCCTAACGACGGGAATATCGTCTCATTAAAATGGAAATCCACAAATCATGCGGTAAAAACTATCATCGAGCAAAAGAATCTTCTAGTTCTTTAGTATATGCCCAAATGAATAGTTCAATGCATCATCGTGTACCATGGATATCCGAGACGGTCATGTCAAATCATAAAGATCATAGAACTTCTAGTTTATATGAGTAAATATGGATATTTATAATAACCCTTAGGAGAGAGCATAAAGCTTTTCTAATGTATGCTTCTGGCATGAGACATTATTAATGCATAGATACTCCATAATTTTAAAATGGCATATGTTGAGATAGGTATCTTCAGTAGACTTCTTCTGGATCTACATGAATACAATGCATCGTTGATACAAAATTTTGTATCTCTTGATAACATGATATCTGCCCTTCTGGAGCCTTCGACCAAGTTTATAATACCAAAAATAATATTATCATTTGCATTAATTAATGTTAAACTCAAAAAATAAGATAAATATGAAAGTGCATTTCATATAATAAAAAAAAAAGACGTAAATATAAAATTGACAAATATCTAATCATATATCAAGTACATGACAGATAAAGAGTTTAAGCGTACTTCAGGTATGTAACCAATTTAAAGATTTGGACGTACTTCAGGTACGTGACCAAAATGTTATGAAATACCAAATAGATGACAATAATTTTCCTTTGCATTTTAGGGGTTTGTTATGCAACTTTTGCCTTGCTTTAGTTTAATAGCAAATCACTTCTAGTGATTTGAGATATTTTACAAACTTTATGATTGTTGTGCTTTCTCAACTATATAAATCATGATCTCATCATTCATGACCACAACTCTCATAGCGAACATAAAATAAAATGCATTTACTTCGGGTAATGATGCTATGCCATTGAGTTGAGTTACATGATATTTTAAAAAAATCGTTGTTCGGCAACGAGAATATATAAAATTAATGCTCTCAATATTGCTACAACTGGAGCATATTTGAGGCATTATGGCCGGTGGACCTTTGTCAATGAGGTATTAATCTTTAAATCCTCTTCATTATGATGATGATGGTGAAATCTAATCATAATTTACATGTTCCTGCTGGGATACATGGATCTTTTTTTTTTATTATTTGGTCCTTCAAGGACCCGAAAAATATATCATATAACTTTTGTTTGGTCCTACAGGGACACGAACAATCATGATTTTTGTATAGTCCTTCAGGGATAGAACAAAATAAAATTTTACATGTTCCTGCTGGGATACATGGATCTTTTTTTTATTTATTATTTGGTCCTTCAAGGACCCGAAAAATATATCATATAACTTTTGTTTGGTCCTACAGGGACACGAGCAATCATGATTTTTGTATAGTCCTTCAGGGATAGAACAAAATAAAATTTTACATGATCCTTCAAAGATTCATATAATCATAATTTTTGTACAGTCCTTCAGGGATATGATAAAATAAAATTTGTATGATCCTTCATGGATACAATATAATCATAGTCCTTCAGGGACATTTTTAATCATATCTTTTACATGATTCTTCAAGGATCCATGTAATAATTTTTGTAGTCCTTCAGGGATAGAATAAAATTTACATGGTTTTAATTGGAACACATTATTCATAACTTCTACATGGTCCTTCAGGGATCCATGTAATTACAATTTTTGTATGATCCTATAGGGACACATGACATTGTAACATTAAAATGAATTTCAAATCAAATATAAATATCAAATTAATTGATATTTGTGAGAACTTATGGTTCTACACATAGATATATAATATTTAAATTTTAATAAAAGATAGATGTATACGAGTTCTACACATAATTTGCATACGGTTCCATGCATATTGAAAAAAATTAATCATATGTATGTAGTAGATGATTTACATAAAAATACATAACATCAAGGGGGAGTATATTTTTGATATAGATCATTAAGAACCCACCGAATACAAACCTTTCTCTTTAACAAAGAGCTTCTCGTGCTGATAACGTGTTGTAAACTAAATAGAATATGATATATAAGGGTATATAAACAAAGCACACAAGCATATAGAAGAGAAGTAGAGAGATATTCTTATTCACTATTTTGTTGGTAGATTACAAGAGAGAACCCCTCTATTTATAGGGTGCATAGAGGAATCCTAAAGGTGGAGAGTTACAAGTCTATAGAGGTGAGGGGGAGATAGTGGGGCAATAATGGGAGTGTTATGGAATAGAAGAGTGGGGGAGGTTATGGAGTTGAATGAGGGGGTTATGGAGTTGAAAAGTGGGGGAGGTTATGTGTTAGAAAAGTGGTGGTTATCCACCACCATATTCACAACACACGGTACTTTTTACAGTTTTATTTATAGGGAAAAAGCTAAATAACCCCCTGAAAAGAATCAGACATTTATATGACCCCCTACCATTTTCTAAAGTCCATAAAATCCTATAAAATACTTATGCAAATTCAAATAACTCATATGCCCCGTTTGTTTTAAAAATAAGTCCTCAGATAATCTCAGATAATCTCGAATAAGGGATAAAGAGTGTTTGTTTTCCCCAAATAACCACTGATAAAATATGTCAAAATAAACTAGTATAAAGTGGTATATGGATTCAACCAACCCCTGGAATTAAAGTTATTCTAAGTTATTCCACTCAAAGAATATGTGGACCCACTGTCAAATCAACTGTCATTTTATAAATCATCTGTCATTATTTTTTCACATTTTATAAATCTTTATCTATGCTTTATTCACATTTTATCCAAACAACAAAAAAATATATCAAAATAAACTAGTATAAAGTGGTATATGGATTCCAACCAACCCCTGGAATTAAAGTTATCCTAGGTTATTCCACTCAAAGAATATGTGGATCCACTGTCAAATCAACTATCATCACCTCTCACAAATCAACTATTATTATTTTTTCACATTTTATAAATCATTATCCATACTTTATTCACATTTTCCCAAACAACAAAACATTTATTCTTACGTTTACCAACGACAATAATTCAAAACACAACCAAACACAAAATTATTTATATTCACTTATGCTTGGATAAATGTATACCCAAGAATAGAACCTATCACCGTTCCAAAAGGACGTATAAGTTAAATTTTCGTTACCAAATGAAAAATATTCTTCTAATATTTCCGTGAGATCCGGGCAAACATGCAAAGGTAACCTTCCTAACTTGACTGTAAGATTAATCACGAAGGTCCCTCCGATATAAAAAAAAATAAAAAATCCTTTACATAAAATTTATTTTTAACTAACTTGTTAAGCTTGTATTCTTCATTAGTCAAGTATATATATATTCAAACCAGCTAAACAATATATCCTCATGAACTGATTTTCAAAGCAGTATTAGCCAAGTCTCACCGAGGTCGATATCACAATTTCTGGGGAATAAGAGATCAAGAAAATATATTTTATGACTAGCATAATCTATCAACAACATTCAATTTAACTATATATTTTTCAAAGGTGACTTTAAGGGGAAAAAATCTACAATTCATACCTGAAATGGAGGCATTAAAAACACTTGTAGATGAATTAAAAACAAAATTAAGGGTCTGAAAGAACTGCAAATTATCAGAACTTCATTGCCTCGAAAGCAATTTCAGGATGTCAATAAGCACAAATGAATTCTGCTCATGATTATCATGTCCTGTTATGTTGGCTCTGGAATGACGACCAGATTAAAGTGCATTTCAGCTATCCAGTTCTCCATGCTTTTTGAAAAAAAAAAAAAAACTACAAGCAAAACAAAGAGAGCACGAAGGGAGATGGGCGCGGGGGTAGATGTAACATCTACCCGTCCTCATTACTAAGTGATGATCTCGATGGCGCCTCCATGAAAGAGTACTCCCCACAAGCCAACCAATTCCAACATCCAATCCCAAATGAGTGATGCTGCAAAGGCCCACATAATCTCAACGTAAACCCTCATTCCCTTGAACACAACATCATTCCTTGTGTGTGAGATCGCCAAGCTATCTAGTTCACCATGTTAACCATACCTTACAAATAAGGGTCTTCATTTGACCTGAAAGTCCGGCCAGTTCAAAATACAAGCCAGACCCAAGCCTCACCTTGAGACCCGGACCCGGTAGGTCCGTGAGCATGTGAAAATCCTCAAAACAAAAATTGGTGAGGCTTTGAGGTCCACCCATGGACCAAGCCCGGGCTCGCTCAACCTGCGGGCCCATTCAAACCCAGGCCCATGGATAGGGCCAGGTACTGGTTTTTTGCGCCGGGCCAGCCCGGCCCAAGCCCGCTAGCCAGACAGGCCTGCAGGCTTGGGCCCTGTTTTCACAGATCCGGCCAACCCGATGCCCTACATAGAACCATATATCAAATCAGTTAAAAAAAAAAAAATCAATCAAAGTTGATGAAGAAGTCCAATCAACAAAATCAAGAACTAAGGTTTACGCAAAACAAGATATAGCAAACTGTATCCATGAGTTTTGCTTCCATAAAAGAGAACAGTGAAGCACATGCTATCCATTCTTTCTCAGTGTTCTCACTTCAGAAAACTTTTGAGTTTCCTAATCAATAAAATTTTCATAAAAACTACTCATCACAGGAAAGGTTCATGGGAAACCCAATCCCTGGATGATCAAAATCAATCACAGTTATTTCCAACATATAGAAAGACCACGTTGATATGATGCATTTCAAAATTCTAGATAAGTATAATACACTGAAAGACTGAAACAATTCCTTGAAAGCTTGAAGCTTCACATACACCATACTGCACTGCAGTCACTCATTCTGCAGAATTTTTGACATCATCTCAAAAAAAAAAAGTGCCAAATAACCAATTACACAACCCAACTACCCTGCCAGAACAGTTAACCTATAACAACTAGTTGCACAACAAATGTCATGAATCCAATGCACTCACTCACCATCAATACTAATAAGGTGTGGATCCAATAGCAGGAATGAACGAGATAGGATCCAATAAGAGGTGGATCTGATGAGATATAGTCAATCCCCAATCAACTAATGACAAACAGCTAAAAGATATCACAAACCTGACTTGTTAAATGTGTAAGATGACACATATCAATGTTAGAGATTGACCAGACCAGACCATCCCATATGAGCCTCAAAGTTTGTAAAATTCACGATCAGCAGAGAATTATAGTGTAACAACACAAGCATGTCCACTCAAGATCAAACCATCCAGTCAAACAAATATAGCAACACATGACATCACATTAAACTCCATAATACGAGAAGCAAGCTATTCATACCCAAGCATGCTTGTCATACAAACCCATTAAGTTTTTTCTAATCCTACAGCTTCACAGATCAGTTGGCAGACTTCCAGAATACATTTAAACAAACAAGCAAATGACTAAACATGTGACAGTGGAAGTCAACCATCTCAAAACAGAAACATGTAATTACTTCTTCACAAAGTGAGGCTTGAGAAGCTTTGTGATCTCCATCATACCAATTTTGTCTTTCCCAGCCATAATAGTCTTCAGCTTCTCATCACAGTTAATCTCCCGCTTGTTCGCCGGGTTCTGTAAATCAGAATCACATTAATATCACAAAACAGTCCAAAACAACAACATCACCCTTGAAAAGCTAATAAAGAATAAATGATTAAGGGAACAAAAGAACCACTACATACAGGGTATTTAAATAGCATTTGAAAATGGGTTTGAAAAAAAAAAATTCACTCAAAACAGCTTTTGAAATTAGTTTTCTAGGAAACATATTTTTGTCAGTTTTCTGAAAGCATAATGTTAGGTACAGTCTCAAATGTAGTCCCACGGACAGTCTATGTGCAGTTCCATACTTCGATACACATGTTTTAATTTTTCAAAATAATAAACACCACCCAATGAGATAAATGCTTCGATGAAAGTGATTTGGAATAGAATGGACCCAATTTTAGCAAATGTAAAAAAATTATCAAGTAATATATCTCACATTTCTAGATGGCTAACATGGTACATGAGATTGCATATAGGACTGTAAAAATTATCGTGTGTAACAGTGCCCACAATATTTTTACAGTTTATAAATAAAAACTGTTTTGTTTCACTTTTTTCAGAAGTTAGAACCATTTGGGGCATTTGAAAGCACGATTGGACTATAAATATATATAATTCCTGCAAAAGCAAATTCAAATACAAAAGCGTCAATCTAGAGAAGCTCAAATATTAGCTTTTCACTTTAATGTAAACCACACATGGAGTTTCTTTAATTAATCAAAAGCGAGTACCAAATAACATTCACAAATCAGTACTTCAGCGTCATGAAACACAATCAGATTTACCGAACGCGGAAAGAAAAAACCTAAACAGAGAGGTCTCTCGAAACCCTAACGGACCACAATCACCTGGAGCTGGTTGGCCTTGATGTGACCCCAGATCTTCTTCAAGACGTCGCCGCGAGACGCCTCCGGCGATCCCCCGAGGAAGGCGCGCAGCGCCGGAGAAACTGGTACCGCCTTCAACAGATTGTTCGTCCTCTTCGGAGCGGCGGCGTCGGCGGCAGTGGGAGGAGACTTCTTCACCGCAGTCGTCGCCGACGACGCCGCCGCCATGAGTGCTCTGGAACCTGCCAAAACCCTAGACATCTCTCTCTCTCTCTCTCTCTCTCTTGGGGGTTTGTGGGTTTTAGAGAGAGTGAAAAAGGTTAGGTGAGTAGAGAACGTGGTGTATTTAACCGTAGTGGGTGGTTACGAGGGAAGTCCCGATGTTTGACACGTGGCACGAGATATGTTTTTCTGCTTTTTTTTTTTTTTTTAATTGCGAGGGGTGTTTGTTTTGTTTCCCGCCTTTGGACGACGATGTTCGAATTTTGAATTCCAGTGAGAGGTCCATCGGATTGACGAGTCTCTACGGCCGTAGTTGGGGAAAATATAAATATATCTTTGGAAAAATTTATTTTAGGTATTTTTTTCAACTCATTATTTTTTATTTACATATAAAAGTATATATTATGTTATCATATTGTATGTTTATATACAAGGCTAAAAGAATTAGACTGAGTGTATCCATGCTCATTTCATTAGAAATATGATATGTCTAACCCCATTGCAGTTTCATTTACTTTTCATGTTTTTTTTTAAAAAAAAATCATATACTCTCAAAGTAACTACTATTATAAGAAATAAAGTATATATACTGAGACAAAATAATATATTTTTATTATTTTTTTTTTAAAAAATGTATTATTTATTATGATAGAACTCCACACACAATGATAACGCAATGTTTATTATATTATTATAATTATATGCTACAACAAGGATGTAAGCTGATTCATTGAATAGTCTAAACCATCCTTATTATTTTCATGCACACCCAAATAAATGGAAAAAAACGCACACACAAAATGACAAAATCCAACCAAAACAAAGAATCTCCAAATCATACAAACGGTTGAAGATGGCACAGAAGATCTAAGGCCCCGTTTGGTTGCGCGATTCGGCGCGCTTTTGCTTTTTGAAAAGCTGAAAAGCTAAAAGCGTGCAGCCAAACGGGCAGTTTTTTGCAGAATCGGAAGCTGGATTCCTTTTAATTTTTCCCTCGAAATCTGTGTTTTAAAAAGCTCAGAAACAACGCTTTTTGATCGGAATCGATTTTTTGAATTGAAAAGCAACTTTCTCTGTCAAACATTAAACTCCTTTCAAATATTGATTCCTGATTTTAAAAAAAGCATCCTAAAAAAGTCAACGTCTAAAATTATCTTAAAAAGCAGCTTTATTTCAAAAGCTACTTTTCAATCTGTGTTTCCAAACGGACCCTAAAAAAGAAGACCTATGTTTGAAATCCGTCTACAGAAAAAAAGATTAAAGAAAAAATCTCGTCTTCCTCACCTCTTCATAGCAATAGAGAGATGAAAATCTTACGGTGAAAAAGATGATGAGAGGGCTTAAAATGTGAGAAATCGGAGTCTATGGAACAAGGTTAGCCCTGAACAGAGGTTACCAAGGCAACTGTCTAGGCCCCTCAACACTGCAAAACTTAAGTACAAACCCATTTTAAAAAAAAATCTTACATATCAACTTCTCAGGCCCAGGCCCAGGCCCAGGCCCAACTAACATTATAAAAAAAAAGCTCTTCAAGCCCAACCATATAAATGGCCCCAAGTCCCCAAAAGCAAAACCCATCGTCACAGCCTACTATTTCATTTCCCAAACCAAAAGCTCTAAAAATTCTCTCAATTAAAAACCCTAAAAATTTCCTTCATTGAAGCCATGTCTCCATTTTATTATTTTAAAAAGAATGGATGGTTATTTTTCAAATACACGGATTGCTTATAAAATATGATTAACTATACTAGTTACTGTTGTTTCTGTAGTAAGAAGTTTTTCAAAGTTGAAGTTGACAAAATCTTATCTTTGGTCTACCATGTCATAAGAAAGATTAACTGGATTAGTACTATTATCCATTAAAAAAATATAGCAGAAAAACTTGATCATACAAGTTTAATTAGTACTTTTGCTACTCAAAATGCGAGAAGAATAATTTTCAAGTTATATTTATTGGCTTAATTGTTTTTAGCTATTGTACATTTTTATTCGACAAATATTAGAAAGAATCCAATTTTGTATGTATATTTTATAAGTGATTAAATCTTTTCTGATTTAGTTTTTATAAGAAATTTTATTTAATCATAATATATAAGAGGTTGAATTTTAATGATTGTGCAATATTGTATTTTAATTAAAATATTTTATAGTTTAAAATTAAATAATAAACAAAACTAAAACATTTTTTTGTGAATGTATATGGCTCATTGCTTTAAAAGTTCATCTAGAGCCTTGTAAAAAAAAAACAATTCTAAGAGCCGGCCCTGCATGAAACTCTTGTCGACAGGACAATGATTAGGCCTGTCAACGGGTCAGGTTCGAGTTGGGTCAGGGTGAACCCGGACCCGGCCCGTTTGATTGTCGGATCCTTCGGGTCGGGTCGGGTCGACCTATTAACAAACCAAAGCATGAGAAAGAGAGGTCAATGAACTTCCTAAGGGTCTACAATGACTTCATTTTTTTTCTTTTTAATAGAGTCTAGTGTATTATAAATAGTTCTTCATTATTTTGATTTTTTAAATGTTTTATGAGGGAACATTTGGAATACGGTTTAGATTATTATGCTCTTCTGTGAAGTCAAAAGGTTGTAAAAGTATTTCAAATGTTTAAAATTTTAAATGATTATTCAATATTTAGTTATACATGTTTTGTTGAATCATGAATGTTAAGTTGGATCATAAATAAATAAAAATTACATAATATCAGGGTTGGGTCAATCGGGTCCAACGGGTCCATAGGATCGGGTCGGGGTAGACCTAGACACGGCCTGCTTTGATTGTCGGGTCTTTCGGGTCGGGTATTTACACCTTTTATCGGGTCGAATCTGGGTCCGAGTTGACCCGCGACCCGTTAACAAGCCTAACAATGATGCATGTCTTTTATTTTACTTGGAGAATCGACCGACATGTAGTCGAAAGTTTCTCCAATGTTCGACAAATGAGCTGTCGAAAGTGAAGAAGAAATTGAAGTAGTGGATAATCATCTGTCGAATTTAATTTCGCTGCTGCTCGACAAATCATATGTCGACGTGCAAACAAACACGAGCAAGAGAGGCCGGCGGAGCCCGCGATCGATGATGACGACGTTGGTATCGACGTGGGCGATCATCTACGGGTGAGAACTTGAAGGATTGGAGGTCGTAGTTGGCGAAGATGGCAGTGGAGGAGGAGCAGTGGAGGCCATGGAAGGAGGAGGAGAAGGTGTAGAGCTTTATGGATGATGGAGGTGGTCATGGTGACTGCCATGGCTGATGGGTTTTTTTGGGGGGTTTTATGGGTTTCGAATGGACCGATTGAAGGGGTGCGTAATGAAAACCCTATGTCCATGTGACCATGTGTATATATTGGGGTTGTTTAAAAGAATATAATTATGGGTTGGGCAATGATAGGGGTGTAAATAGAGGCACCCAAACATTTTCCCATTTGATAGTATGTTTATTTCCCCATTGAGCACTAATACACGCAACCCAGTTTGCAGTCCGAGATACTATGAATTTTTTTTTTTTTTCAACTAAAAAAAAAAAAAATTGTATCTCACTATATACATCATTTCATATAATAGCATACACTAAAAATGAAGAGTGTATGATTTTTTTTTCAAAAAGAAAAATATCATAGATGGCAATTGGGCTTGTAATGAAGGTTGGATGTATCTTTTTCCTTTCCCATTTGGTAGTGTTTTTTATATGGGTCGGATATTTTATTTTTATTTTTATATTATTAGTAGGGCCGGATAATACCTAATGGAGAGGGGAAGATACCACCAATCACCCGGATCCGTATCTAATTGGTCATATTAGCCATATCCATAATATAATATTTTATAGCAAACAAGTTTTCAAAAAGTTCTATCACACTCGGTTCTTTTACAATCTCAAATATATTTATATATCTCATTAGTCTCCTCCACTCACTGGAATAAGTAGAAATTGTTATACCATAATAACAAATAAATATAGAATAAGGTGGTATAACTATTTAAGGAATGTCTTAAATTATGTTATTCCATCAAATTTATATCACTATTATAAAGAGATTCACATATTGCACTCCAAGCTTTGAAAAAATTAGCTAGCACCCCCATCTCTGTAAAGGTTGATCAAATATCAAATTTTGGGGGCACTAATCTTCCAAAAAAAAAAAAATAGAGAGAGAGAAGAAGAAGAAGGGAGATTCACATATTGAAATTAGTGTTTCACCTCTTATAAATTAAAGATTACATATGTCAAATCATTTTTTCATATTTTAAAATCATGTTTGTATATGGTATAATGAATAATGGTTAAATTGTATACTGAGTATCTCTTACTGAGCCCGTGTAATAATTCAAAAAAAAAAAGAATCGGGATATAACTAGGGCTAGATGACACATAAAGGGTTCATTTGGATCCGTGGTGGGGAATCCTGAATTATGAAAATCCAATGGTTCAAAATTTGCGATGAAAAAATATTATTTTACAAGCGTTTGAAAAGCACAGGGAAAATGAGGCGTCACATAATGTAATTTGTGGTGTGAGGTGATGTAGACGCAAAAGCAAAAAAGATGTTTGGATCCATGGTGACATTTTCCCAACATCCCACAAACCAATTCATGCAACCACGGATCCAAATGGACCCTCAGTAGGTGAGGTTGTCACAAGATAGTCTTCTATAGATTATTATACCTAGCTCTTAAACATTATTAAAAGTCCGTCTTAGAGTGATCAAACATGATAAGATCCAACACTAATCGGATATGAGTGCAACTTGGACGGTTGAACACGATCGAACCTAACATTTGGGCAGGTTAAATTGAGGTTTTAGTGTTTGAGTTCAACTCGAACAAGAACCCGAGCGACCCAAACCTAATTCGGTTTGGGTTTTTGTTTGGGTTAAGAGTTCGGGAAACCCGAATCCAACCCAAATCCGAAGTAGGAAGTGATACATTTAAATATTCTAAATCATATTTTAATTTTTAAATTTGTGAAATAAAATTTGAATTCTTTGATTTATTTTACCTAGAATTTATCACTTCTATCATTTTATCTCTATATTTTTAAATAAAGATGCTACTTAATTTTATCTTTCTTATTATTTTCGTGTGGAGCACTAACTATTGCAAAATTCTAATTTTTAAAATGATACACTTTAGAAGTAAAACATGAATACAAGCCGAGCTCAATCTGAATCTAACTCAATCCAAATCAAACTTGAATCCAACCCGAACTTAACTAAACTAAACTTAACATAACGGTTTAGGTTGAGCTTCTCGGCCTAGTTTGGTATATATAGGATAAGTTAGTATAATTTTTTAGAATAAAGAAATCATTATTTTTATTTATATTTACATTTGATAATACATTTTGTTATCCTCTGTTTTTGTGTTTTTATCTTTAACTTTGCATTTGGATCACATGATGTAAAATATGGGATAACTTCAAAAAATTTAAAAATACCAAGTCTACCCTTTCTATTAAAAATGCATTAATATTTTTTGTTTTGGTTTTATGAAATTTTTTGTTTTTTTTTGGAATGGCAATCCTAAATGTTATCCATGCTTTACAAAATGATGTTAAAAAATAGAGATAAAGTTTATTCCACCTTTTACCTAGAATAAAATATTTTCACTTTTTCTTTCAAAATACGGACAATTGTCCATTGTTTTTTTTTTCTTATGTCATATAAGATAACATGTAATTTAATCCAATTATTTTCTTATGCCAACTCATTATCCCAATGCTAGACCAAGCCCTCGGGTTGGAATGAGTTTGGATTGACTTCTTTTAACTTGGGGTTGAGTTCGGGTTGATCTCCAACCCGTGCCTCAGTTACACCCTTGTAACTGGATAATAATTTGTAGAGAAGCCAACCAAAAAGAGCTGCAGTAAAAAGAGTAACCACTAACCAAGAGTACCCCCAAAATTATTGGACTCCATAAAGCCAAAAATCAGTACCTGCTTCTGCTTCTGCTTCTGCCCCGGAAGGGTTGAAAAAGAAAAGAAAACATTGTGACAGAGACGAAATAATATATCTTTCAATCAGATTCTGATATTACACCTGTATCCACACTACAAAGTTGGCACTGTTTAGGTACAGTTTTTTCTTTTTCTTTTTCTTTTTTCGGTTTCAGTTTAGGTACAGTTGTATGCCCAGAAAAGGGTGTGACAGTGAATGATTGATGATTCAGTGAATCCGTGAAGAGCTGTGTGGTTCACAACATCCCCTACATATATTGGGTGAATTTGAGAGATTGTGAGGAGATGCTTTGTGAGGATTATGAGTATGTTATCAGGGGATTTTTTTCCCACCCAACTGTGTTTTTTTTTTCTATTGTTTTTTATTTCAATATGCAATACTGCCTCCCTTTTTTTTAAAAAAAAAAAAAAATTGTTTGTTCCATAAAAATTTCTTGCTTGTAATATACCTTGAAGTCAGGGAACCACTAATGAACCGTTCACTAAAGTGGGAGTGAAAATTTTTCAAAAATTTTGTTTTATTGGTAAATATTTTTCGGCGGTCAAATCCTCCCCTATCAAGAGTGACATGATTTAAACTCAGGTCTCCTCATTAAGTAGGGGGTGTCTCTACCATCCTACCAAGAAGAAATTTATTTTTTCTTTTTCTGTAAAAATAAAAAATTTAATGTATTTTCGACAAATGGCAAAAACTTATTTAAGCTAAATATGCATGATTTTTCACGAAAATATCAATTAAAATAATAAAATTATGTTAAAAAGATTTTTCTCAATCTAAGTGATTCCTTTTATGTGAACCTATAAGATTATCTGTGTTTTTCACACGAGATACGTTTTGAAAAAATTGTTTTAAATATCTTATAAATATGTTTTGCATTGGACATTTTTTTGTTGTTTGTAGATTCTCTCACACTTCAAATAAAATCAAATGAGACTGTAAATTTAGCTGCAAGAGCCTTTTTAATGGTCCCCTACGGCTTTAAGCAAGTGGTGAATTGGACATTGGCTTCCTTTCTCTGCTGCAGAGGGACAGGGAGAAATATTATAACTATGGGGGAGTGTTAGTATCCTTTGTCAAAGAAGAACCATGCCACCCAGTGAATGAGATCTTAGACATGGCAACCATCCATTGCAACGATACCTGCCGCATGCACGCATCCCACAAGTGATCCAAACCCTACATTACAGAGAAAATATCTTCTACCCAACTTGGATTCCATTTCCAAAAACGCATTTCTATTTTTAAAATGACTACAAACATCACGTTAGAAATTAATTAAGGTTCCTATAAGAAAGGATCGATAAAAAAAAATAATAAAAAAAAAGGATATTTTGGGTGTCATTGGATTCCATCTATGGATCAGTTTGAATGGGCATTTTTGCTCTGCCTGCGGTGTGGAAGTAGTGAAACGCGATATGACTGATCCAAACAACTCTTCATGATCAAAACATCACACTACAGCTTTTGTGTTTATCGTGTTAAATAATGACATCCAGTGACGCCTCAAAACAATGATTCGACAAACGTAGTGAATACTAATCACTATATATAGATGTAAATTATTTATATACCCTCCTCATTTGCTGAAATCACAAGCTCTACCCTCTTTTAAAAACCCAAATCCCTAACCCAAAAACATATCCACTTTTCCTTCTTCACATGTCCCTTCACCCACCTAGGGTTATCTCCATGGGATATAATTTCTTCAAAAGGGAAGTAAAAGAACACAAATTAATGATTCGAGCAACTGATTTTTTCAATTTTGTGCTGCAAGTTTGGGGAAACCTTGAAATAATGTAAATCCGATGACATTGATCATTTACCACGGACATCACCCACATTGACGGGTTCACTTGAATTTGAAGATGAGGATCATTTTATCCCTTATTTCATCCGAAATACTTTGTCCCAAATCGTCGATCCATCGTTTGTTGCTGCGGCTTCTCAAAAGTGAAGTGAAAGATTGGGTTTGCAAGAGGGAGCGGAAGGGGGGGTATATATATAGACGAGGGTGTTTAGGTAATTTGTCAGTCCAACGTCCACAACGCGAGAGTTGTCGCCCAAACACTCTTGGGTATGCTATGGTTTTTGTTTCTAAGGCACTTATATTAGATGTTGGCTTCCCACCGCTACGTATGGCAAATCCAAGAGTTTCACAACGTACATTCAAATGTACCCTATGTGTATTTCAAATATATATATATATATATATATATATATATATATATAAGGCTGCTCTGTCAGTTTCCAGTTAGAGAATGACACATATTCAAAATTATGACAAAACTCATATGTTAATCATATAAAGTGACAAAAACTGATGTAATCCGATATTAATGGATGAAAATAAATGAGTTTTTATTCATAGACATAAATGATGAATTCACCAGTGATCAGACATCATTAGCAGGTGCCATTGAACTATCAGAAGATGATGAATTGCATACATGTGGAAGTACAAATACAAGTCCGTATATTTTTCAACTGGATCTGAAGCGATTATATCCTGAGATACGACATTACAGTATACAAATGCAAAACAAATTGTCTCGACTAAAACCGTCAAAATGTAATTCCACATCATACACACAAGGGTCCAACCCTAGTCCGCTCGGGTTACTATCAAAAATCAATTTGGTAGAGGATTAGCAACCTTCGTCATTTGCTAACAACGGATAAGAGAGACGAAAGAGGATATGAAGTAATCTATTCAACGGACAAACTGAACTCGGCCACTTGATTTACTTTCTTACAACAATAAAGTTCTGTTTAGATCTGTGTTGGATTATTTTGGGTTTCGACAAACATGTACATTATAAACATTGATCCAAACAGATTTTATAAATGAATTATTAAACTGTCTACTGTTTTCGTTGGTAAAAACCCAACGATTAAAAACTATTAAATTTTTTTTTAAAGCTAGGTAGAATTTTAGAATGTGCAATGCAGACCGATGTTTCGAGAATCTAAGAGTTTAAACCCCCACATTTCATAATGATTGTTTTCATTGCCTTTAAAAAAAAAAAAAAAAACATGGGATAAAACACTTGGGATGTGAGAAACATGAAAAACTCGTTTTCAGGTTTACATTTTACCAAAGTTTCTTATCGCTGAATCTATGCAAATACAGATCACCCATATCAAAGGAAAATTTTTCTCATTAATATGTGTAAAAGAGAATCCCATTAGTACATGTCTTAGTTCGTGTTTGGATGGACGACACGTGTTCATAAAAAAATTAAAAATCTTTTATTAATAAAAAATCATTAATATAAATTTAATTAATGCATTTTAATAGATACGTATTGTTCATCCAGACACATACTCATGAGACACGTAATAATATATATGAAAATTTTTCCATGTCACATGGGTAGGATTTGAAAAAATACTTCCTCATAGCGCTTCCATTCACATAGGGACAAAACCCACGCAATCCCTCACCCCAACACCCCCCCCCCCCCCCCCCCCCCCCCCCCCACCCCCCCCCCCCCCCCCCCCCCCCCCCCCCCCCCCCCCCCCCCCCCCCCCCCCCCCCCCCCCCCCCCCCCCCCCCCCCCCCCCCTCCCAGAATCCGTGAAATAACCACCAAAAAACATTTCCAAACCGAAGAAAAACAAACCAACACACGTCACTCCTTTTTTCAATCCCCCGTGTTTGTTTGTGTGTTTGCGTTTTGTTTCTTTCCCTCGTTAGAAATTCGGTGACTACGTACCGTGACTAATCCGCTGTCCCTAAAAGTCCTAACACCCTTTCCCCCATCTATTTCGCCGATGTCTCTTGATATCAGACACTCTTTTTTTGTCTCTCTCTCTCTCCATTTCCCCCCAATTTTTTTAAAGTGTGTTTTATGGATTTCCGATTAAGCAAACACAGAAGAGTAGGAAAGTGTGAGAGACAGAGACAGAGATGTCCTTTATTTGGGAGGCTCGTCTGTGATGCGCTTGCTCATGTGTGCGCTGCGTGAGATCGCGCACCCTTCCTTCCTGACCGTTGATTTTGTCTTCCTCGGTAAGCACTTCGCTCTCACGCTGTCTATCTCCTCTTCCATCAGCTCCTCCATTTTCGAACTTCTTAAAAGGAAAAAAATAAAACAAAAATACACATTTAACTTCATAAGATCGCTATAAAGAGTGCCCACTCCAATAACAGAAAAAGAGCGTTGATACACTCAATTCATTTTACAGTCCTATAGACTATAATAACACAATATATATTATTTATTATAGTGTATAGATTCTATCTTAATATATATATCGTAAAAAAAAATTATTATTTTTTTAATTTAAAAAATATACTAATATACCTCAGTATATATTTCATTTCATATAAATTATTTTTCAGTGAAAAACGTACAACCGCATCCTGCATAAAGTTCTGTCAGCAGCGCTGTTACGACCGTCCGATCAACGGAATAGCGTCCAAAACCATCTCGTGATGGCATTTCTGTAATATTGAAGCTAAAGTGACGAATGGACGGTTGAGATTGACTCACCTCTCGGCGTTGTAAGACGACGAACGCTTCAGAGACGGGAACTCAGCGAGGCCGTCCGATCCTTTCTTCTTGGTCTCGATCAAGCTCCCGCTGAAGTACACCTTGTCCTCTAAACGGAACACGGGAGTACCATCCATCAGACCGTCCAGATCCTTCCCAGCCTGATCGGACGGTCCTCCTCCAATGGACCCCCTAGGGAGCCTCGCACGGTAATGCGAAACCATCGAGAACCCGCTGTCCTTCACGGAGAAAGACCCGCACGAGATCAGGTGCATCAGGACCGCCGAAGCGCGGACTCTCCCGCTTGGGAGGTTGTTGACCGTCCGATCTTCTCCATTGACGGTCGAGATCAAAAGACGCCCGTCCGATTTGATGAGGGATTCCAGGGTTTCGGGGCTGGACGACGACGGCGGGGGTGAGATCTCATCCCCGCACAGCTCCTCCGATGCCGGCGGCGGCTCCAAAGATTCCTTCGCGGAAGCCCGCCGGCGCTGCTGCTTCCTGTCGTCGGTCTGCGTCGACGCGTCGGCGGCGACGGCGCGGACGGCCGCGGCGGCTGACTCCGTCGTCGGTTCGGGCTTGCAGACCTTGTACTCGTTCAGATCGAGTGACGTCCACGACGGCTGCTTCTTCCGCCGGGGGAGGGGGAAGTCCGGAACATCGGCCGCCTGAGGCGGCGGGGGAAGCCTCTCCGAAGAGCTGGAGGAGATGGAGTCTATAGATCGGACGGCGGAGGAGGGGTCGATCAGGAGCTCGGATCCTTTGAGGACGTACTCGTGACCGTGGACGGGGTAGATGAAGTCGTCCTCAGAGAGATCGTGCCACACGAATCCATTTTTGTAGCTTCTGAAATCCCCAAAAAAAATTCATCAAAATCGATTTAGCCCTAAAAGGCTTCAACGAATCAAATCAAAGCCATTCAGAAGTTACCGTTTCGAAGACCAAGCGTACATGTTCGCCATGCCTTTCCCTCTCAGGAAGTTGAGTCGATTCATCACATCTTCAGAGAAAAACAAGCAGAGAAAGACAGATTCAGAGAGAGAAACAAAGAGAATTGGTTCTCGTTAGGGAGTCTGACTTACCTCTCATGTAGAGACCGTCGGAGGAGGAGGAAGAGAGAGAGATCTCCATGAAGTGAGGATGTTCGAGATTGCCGTTCCGGCTGAGGTAATACACGACGGGAACCTTATTCTCCGACGGCGGCGGCGGTCTCGACTTCGGCGGCTCAGTCCAGATTCTAGTCCTCTCCGGACTCGTCTCCCTCTCCCGCCACTGCCTCTGGAGCTCCGATTTGGCTCTCGAAGCCATCGCCATCGCCGCAACAACAAGAGCTTCAACGGAAGCTTTTATGGGAGATTCGAAGGTGAAAAGTCTTTATTTCGTTCTTTCGATTCGAAGGGGGGTATATATAGGGGGGAACGGGGAAGAGTTTGAAAAGGATGCGAGGGACAACGGGAAGCGAACAAACGAAGCTCATGGGATTACTGTAATAAAAAAACGCGAGTGTGTGTAATTGGAAAATAGTTTCAAAAGATCTCGTGATACGATATGACGAGAAAAGGCGAGGAATCTCACGGTACGGATTGTTTATGGACGAAATTACACCCCCTACGCTTCACGTACTAGCCACTAAGGTAGGGTTTAGAGGGTTATTCTCGTCGTTTTGGGGTTTTCCGAAATGGGTTTCTGTTGTTTATGGTATACCGCGTGATATTGGATTTCGAGACGTAGAGAGAAATTGACCCGTTCCTTTTGGAAAGCAATCTCTAGGGCTGACGTCATGCATTTTTTAAATTTTTTATTTACTGATTGAAACACATGTGCAACGCAGTGCAAGACACTTGGAATGATGCGCAATATAATATAATATAATATAAATTATTATATGTATCCAAACATTTAGGGTCCGTTTGAAAACACAGATTGAAAAGTAATTTTTAAAATAAAACTGTTTTTTAAAATGATTTTAAACTTTGATTTTTTTAGGATATTTTTTTTAATTCAGGAATCAATATTTGAAAGGAGTTTAATGTTTGGTAGAGAAAATTGTTTTTCAATTCAAAAAATCGATTCCGACAAAAAAACATTGTTTCTGAGCTTTTTAAAACACAGATTTTGAGGGAAAAATTAAAAGGAATCCAGCTTCCGATTCTGTAAAAAACTGCCCCGTTTGGCTGCACGATTTTAGCTTTTCAGCTTTTCAAAAAGCAAAAGCGCGTCCAAACGCGCAACCAAACGGGGCCTTAGAGATGTATTCAAAATCAGAATGAAAATTTTATGAAAGATTTTTCTATGTAATTGTTGATGAAATATACTATGATGATGCGCCACAAAATATTTCATCAATTTTAAATCGTAATGAAATTTAAGAAATATTCTTTATATTTAACAATCTAAATCGCATGTGATATTCATATACCAAAGTTACACTTACAATTATCCCAACTAATGCAGAGAGAGAGAGAGAAATATTGATTGGATGATCGATTTCTGTGGTGGGAAGGCCAAGCAAGTAAGTCCCTTCTTCTTTGTTGACTTGATCTAATTATGAGAATAATACAAATTAATTCTAAGAAGCCCAAACAATTAAGAAGGCAATTCCATTGCATTTTATATGTGTCAAAGTTAACACAACATAAACAAGTACAATTTTGTTTAGTTAATACAATGACGTATTAAGTCATAATAACGAAAAGCCCTAAAAGATGAAGAGTAAGGTTCAAACAGTCCTTTTTATTTAGTAAAGCTGTAAATAATCCAAAGAACGAGCAATTTTTCGACAGTTAAGCTTTGAAGACTGAAACTTGAATCTAAATTTTTTTTCTTTCGTTGTGGCCTCCATCGTTCTTGATGATGTCCACATCTTCCACCTCATCGATACACTCTACATATTGAGCAATCCAACGTCCCATTGCTCTGTCGTTTTCATTAATTTTATTTGCCCTTGTGTAGAACATGTCACGCCCCAGGGCTGGCCAACCCCAGGACGCGACAGGTGCATATATCATATCAAATCAGAAGCCTACACAGGAGGTCAATAATATATATCATACACAGACAACTAGAATGACACACATGCAACAAAAGGGGCTGACATGATATATACACCAAATGCGGAAGCAAAAGACTGAATCTGTGAATAAACATTCTACAGACTCGATACACAATCATACGTCCTGTGAGAGCCAATATACACAAATATACAACTGAACATATACCAACACGTGCCAAGCACGGAAATAAAATACATACAGCCAAGGAAAGGGATGCTGACAGCCTCTGGTACTCGCGGACGTAGCGCTGCTCCGCTACTGAAGAAATCCCTCGGAAAGCTCCAACTGCTGCTCCGGCTCTAGCTCAGGCTCAGTGACCACTGGGGAAAAACATGTGCGAGGGGTGAGCCACACGCTCAGTGAACAGCACAACCCACGCAACACAGACAATATTTACCACAATATTCCATTATTTTAATCCAGCCATCAATACATAACAAGATAAACCAGTGGTTCGTACTTCGCCGAACCACCACACCCTCACCCTCACCCATCCATGGGTGACATAGGATTTTGGGACTGATAATCATCTATTCACAAATCCAGTAGGTCGCTCATCGCCAACCCACTACACCCTCACCCTCACCCTACCACGGGTGACATAGGATTTTGGGACTGACTAGGCTGTTGGTCACCCTTGGTCCACCGATAGTCTCTCCCTCCACTCCATAGGCCGCCTGGTCTACTCCTATATTCAGCACAGTCCGTCACCAAATCAGGAGGTGCCTACTAATGGGAGCCCTCTGTCAGGAAGGCCCTGTCTAACGCTGGGGGTAGCCTCTACCGAATCCAACGCAGGGAACAGAACAGCCTATCCATACGCATATGATCCACTCGGATCCGCCGACTACACGTCTCTACAACTCAAATGTCATGAACTCTTCAGAGTTCCTCCAGCGCGCATAACCAAGATGCGGGGAAACAAGTACAATCAAAAGCAGTGTTGGAATATCACTGGGGGAAAGAAACTCGGGAGGGCGGCGTGAGTTCCCGATACAGGGTACCCCGACAACCAAACAAGGAACACGGAGTACCCTAACACGGGTCCCACCGCTGTCCTCGCAAGGTCCCTCCCCTATAATATTCACTACTCATGCTAATAATCATACCAAACATACTACTCTACCGTTCTGAATTCCTCAGAACCCACCAGGGCGCATAACTACGATGCGGGGAACATGCATAAGGTTATAACAGGGTGGAATATCATTGGGGGAAAGAAACTCGGGAGGGCAGCGTGAGTTCCCATTATAGGACACCCTGACAACCAAACAAGGAACACGGTGTACCCTAACCCGGGTCTCACCGCTGTCCCCGCAAGGCCCCTCCCCTATAATATTCACTATAACATGTAATTTAACAAATACTAGCATTTAATTTAATAAATAAACTAGTAGGGTGTCATGCATCGGTCGGGCTTCCTAACATGGAACCAGGGGACATGCTGCATGGCTCATACACATATCCTAAGGGTGCAAGTCCCTAACAGAAAAGCCTAGGGTAGCATGCATTCTACACATCATTCACACAAGCATGGATTACATATAATTTGCAGGTAATATTTATCCATGTCGCCCCAGGAGAGGTCGGTATACGCCCAAGTGCGTATAACACCTCTCTACTGGGTTGGATTGTCCCACTCACCAGAATCGGGGTCGTCGCGCGACCGTCCGTCAAGATCTGCAAGACAGACAATCAATATGGTGAGTTAAAATCCACAAATACTACAAAATACATAAACCCACAATTAAACTCCCAACACTCGGGCAAACGTGCATACGACCCGCACGCACGCTAGCCCGAGCACTCCGACAACCCCCCGCACGGCCGGCCACCACCCGCACGGCCACCCGACCGCCCGGACGCGCCGCCGCGCCTCAGCCCGCGCACTCCGCGCACCGCCCGGGGCCCCGCGCGTCCACCGAGCCCAGCCGCGGCAGCCCGCACGCGCCCCGCACGCCATGCGCTGGCCCGCGAGCACCCCGCACGCCCCCGCACGCCCCCGCGCGCGGCGCCTCGCCCCCGCGCACACCACCTCGCGCCTTGCCGCGCCCCGCGCACGCCTCCGCGCCCCGCGCGCACCCCGCGCGCACCTCCGCCACCTCCTCCGCGCGCACCTCGCGCGTCCAGCACCTCCGGCAGCACCTCCGCGCGCACCTCGCGCGTGCAGCACCTCCGGCAGCACTTCCGCGCGCACCTCCGCGTCCAGCACCTCCGGCAGCACCTCCGCGCGCACCTCCGCGCGTCCAGCACCTCCGGCAGCACCTCCGCGCGCGCCCAGACCAGCGCCCAGACCAGCCCCTCGCGCCGGACCCGCGCGACCAGCTCCTCGCGCCCGCTGCCCGCTGCCTGAGGCCCCCAGCACGCCTGCACGACCAGCACAGCACGCCGCCCGCGCGCGCCAGCTTGCACGCCGCGCGCACGCGCGCCCGCGCACGCACGCGCGCATGCCCGCGCGCGCCCCGCCTGCGCGCTGCTGCTGCTCTGCCTGCTGCCCGAGAACCCCTCCCTGCAGCCCGAGACCACCCCCTGCAGCCCGAGCACCTCCAACCACCCCTCCCACGGCCCCGACCACTTCCGACCACCTCCAACCACCCCCGACAGCCTCCCACAGCCGCCGACCACCCCTCATACACAAATCCACACTCCTAGCATACATCTATGCAAGAAAAGTGAAGAAAAGGACCTTACCGAGGGGAGGGGGCGAAGTCCGGACGCTCTCCGCGCGCCGAAACCTTTCCCAAAGGCCTTCTCAAGCCCCGATCTATCACGGCCCTCGATTTGGCTCGAAACAGAGGAGAGAGAGGGGAGGTCGGGGAGGCTAGAGTCGTCGGAATCGGGATTTGAAGGCACCGGGGCGTAGATCGGGACCCGATCTACACTTCCCGTGCTTTGGGTTTTCGATTTTGAGGGGTCTAGGGGGCTTGAAAGGAAGAAAAACGGAGAGGGGAGAGAGAGATCTCGACGAGGAAGACAATGAATAGTGTAGGGGTGATTTTTTATTTCTTTTAAGTAGAGCGCGACTTAAAAACCCGGATACGCCCCGGAACTGCGAAATTTTTTGCAAACGATGCCAGAATTTGATGAAATTTTCGTGAGAGGTCTAAAATGGCGCCAGGACACCAAATATGCAGTTAGATTTCCAATCGGAGTCCTCTAACTCAGGACGATAGCTAACAGTCTGAAAATAAGCGGTTCCGACCAAAAACCCTAAAAATTTTAAAAACTGCCAGGACGCTCCAACGGTTACCAGCAGGTTAAAAGTGACACATATATAACAGAACATATATTTTTTTCCCGATGCATGATATCAAATTCCTGTTGAACTTGGATTGCATCTCTTTCTATATTGGGATGTGGATAAAATTAGTACATTGGAATATTTAATATTAAATGAACCTAAATTGTCAATTTACCTCTTTCATTCATGCTGATATATTGTGAAACGGGACAACCAATTAAGATCTTAGATTCATCAAACAGGGTAATCAAAATGCTTTGTACTTCATTTGTCACAATAAGCTTGAGGATGTACTTAAAAAAAAGTGTATGTCATAAGTAATATGTTGTTATATGATCAGGCCACCTATTAATTTAGTAATATGTACCTCTGAATGCATTCGACATCATTTTTTTTTACATTTGTAGCATTCCACTCCGCCTTCTTTCATTTCCACCTTACTAAAGTACTTTTTGCATGCATTGTAAAACGTTTGTCTTTTGTTTTCGATGCTGAGGATGTTTCCTTTGTAGGAGTAGAAGGTTGTCTACAGTTTTATATAATTTTGGTATGTTAATTATTGTGATGAAGTATGAAAATTTAGAGTGCACAAGTAGTTATTATACGTGTGTATTATAATTCATATATACCTGGATTTTCGATGTCCCTTCTAGGATGATTTGGTCGATTGTCATTTCTGTGGAGTGTCGAACTGTCTTTGTCGGTGAGAGGACGAATTTTTGTTTATAAATAGCAAACTGTAATTTTATGTTAGTTATTTATCTAGAGTAATATGATCCACTAAAGTTGAATATAATTAATAAAAGAAGACCAAGACCATACCGTTCTTGAAGCTCCTTCGCCTATTTAATTTTCGGGTTTATTTCTATTGTTGTAGCTGTAAGTGAATTGATTAAAAATTCACCTGGCAAATGAATATTAATGTTTTTGTTAAACTAAATTAGAAAATAATTTAAATAACATAAATTCATAGTAGTCTGATGATATTAGATTGTAACAATTCAAAAGCATATGTTAAGATAAAGGCATCACACCCTTTTTACCTATGATATATTATGCAGTTATGCAATTTATACATCTTCTGTGTACCACACACAACATGATCGTTTTTAACCGAATGATACTGAAGTAATTTTAAATTCATTAAGTCCCATTAGATTGTGAACCCTTTTAGGACGTGTACTATGTCCATGAAATTCATTAAGTCCCATTTGAATTCTTTTTACTTTTAAAATCTACTTTACCTAAATTACATCTATCATGTTTGAATTGACAAATTTCTTCTAACCAACTTATGTAGATAAAAGCAGAATGTCCAAGTACGCATGTGCGGTGGTGTATATATTGTGGATGATGTGATGAACGGATTTAACACCATTTACCTCCACATTTACAAAATGTGAAAGGCCAAAATTAGAGCATGGTTTATAAATTAGAGATATGCATGAATAAGTTATGTACATATTACTTGTCGATATAGATAAAATAATTGAAAAAAGGTTTTATAGTCTTGGAGGCCATGATACAATTGTTGTGAATCAGACATCACCAAGTACGAAAACAATGAATTAGGATTGGCTCTATAAAACCTCATATGCTACACATAAATGCTGAAATATAGATATTCAATTAATTACACAACCTCACATACTTGTTCTCCACAGGACTATAAAGGAAGATATTATATGAGGCAGAATTTAACAAACAAGATAATACTATCATTTATATAATCATGGATTATAGTACAACACATACTTGCTTTCCTTATTATTAGTTTTGGCCTAATTCTGATTGTGGTAAACAAACTAAATTCAAGCAATCATAATTTTACCAATTTCTTGAGAGTGGAACGAAAGTGATTGACATTGAAAAATGAATGATTTTCAACTCCATGCAAAAAGACAATCTTAATTGAATTACCTTCAAATTCTTTACCCTTGGCTCTTGATATCGCAATGATTGGATTGTTTGTTATCAATTCCTCCAACTGTTTACCTTCATTTTCGGACAGGTCACCCCATAACGTTAGTCGAACGGAGTCTGACCTATTAGTAGCAAAATGAGAAGAAATGCTATTTACTTATCTTATAGTTAGATTTGATAGAGGATGATTAAATGAGGGTTGATATGTTGTACTCTATATCTTTAATGATTATCTCTCGAACTTCTGTTGGTGGACTATCCTTGCCCATTCTAAATGCAGTCTTCACATCTAATACGAAAACTATAGTGTTTGTATGAAATACTCAGGCAACCATTATTGGCATTCAAGTTGTTATATATGTGTCACTTTTAGCCTGCTGGTAACCGTTAGAGCGTTCTGGCAGTTTTTCGTTTTTTTCGGTTTTCGATCGGAACAGCTAATTTTTGGACTGTTAGCTATCGTCCTGAGCTAGAGGACTCCGATTGGAAATCTAATTGCATATTTGGTGTCCTGGTGCCATTTTAGGCCTCTCACGAAAATTTCATCGAATTCCGGTAACGTTCCCAAAATTACTCAGTTCCGGGGCGTATCTGGGTTTTTAAGTCGCACACTATATAAAGGTGGGATCAAATTTCGAGTAGCACTATTCATCATCCCTACCAACATTCCCCTCTCTCCTCTTCCCCATTTTTCTCACTTTTGAGCCCCCTAGACCCCTCAAAATCAAAAACCCAAAACCTAGGAAGTGTAGATCGGGTCCCGATCTATACCCCGGTGGTTTCAAATCCCTTTTCCGACGAGTCTAGCCACTCCGACCTCCTCTCTTTCTCCTCTGTTTTGGCCCGGTTCGAAGGCCGTGGTAGATCGGGGCGTAGGAGGGCCGTTGAGAAGGGTTTCGGTGCGCGGAGAGCACCCGGACTTCGCTTCCTCCCCTTGGTAAGGTCCTTTTCTTCACTTTTCTTGCATAGATGTATGCTAGGAGTGTGGATCTGTGTATGAGGGGTGGTCGGCGGCTGTGGGAGGCTGTCGGGGGTGGTTGGGGGTGGTCGGAGGTGGTCGGCGGCCGTGGGATGGGTGGTTGGAGGTGCTCGGCAGGCAGGGTCTGTTCGGGCAGCAAGCAGCAGCGGCAGCAGTGCAGGCAACGCGCGGGCTAGACGCGCGCGGGCGTGCGCACGTGCGTGCACGCGGGTGTGCGCGCGGGCGTGCGCTCGGGGGCGCTGGTGGCCATTTGAGAGCGCGTGCAGGGCGTGCTGTGCGTGCTGGTTGTGCAAGGTCTGGTCGAGCGGCTGGAGCTGGGCGGGCTGTGCGCGAGGAGCTGGGCGGGCTGTGCGCGAGGTGCTGGGCGGCGGTGCTGGGGATGATGGCCGTGAGGGCAGTGTGTGCAGGGTAGGCTGGCAGGGCTAGCTCGGGTAGGCTGGGAGCAGGTGCACCAGTTTGCTGGGCGCGCGAGCGCGTGGGTGCGCGGGTGCGCGCTCGGGGGGTGCAGAGGGAAGTGTGCGGTGCAGGCTAGCTGGGCTGTGCGCGCTGGCAGGCCGGGCGAGCAGGGCAGGGGCGCTCGGGCATCAGGCGGGCAGTGCCCCGGGCGTGCAGGTGAACGGTACTCGGGCCACTCGGCGACGCGTGCAGGCAGGCAACGCGGGCAGCAGCGTGGGCATGCTGGCAGGCGCGCTGGGCGCGCGTTGCGCGTGCGTGCGCGTGGGCGCTGGGTGAGGGTCCCGGGTGCTGGGCGCTGAGCGTCGGGTGCTGGGCCGCGGATACCGGGCGCTGGGCGGAGGCGCAGGCGTGCGCGGGGTGCAGTGGGTGCGAGTGGGTGGCGCGCGTGGTGCGCGCGGGTAGAGGGTGGTAGGTGCGCGCGGAGTGCGTGCGGATGGGGGGTTGGAGGTGCGCGCGGGGTGCGCGCGGGGCGAGACGCTGCGCGCGGGGGCGTGCGGGGTGCTCGCGGGCCAGCGATGGCGTGCGGGGTGTGCGCGGGCGGCTGCGCTGGGGCGCAGGGGGCGCGCGGTGCACACGGGAGGCTCGGCGGCGTGTCTCGGCGGCGGGCAGGGGCCCGGCGGTGCGCGGAGTGCGCGGGCCGAGGCGCAGCGGTGCGCCCGGGCGGTCGGGTGGCCGTGCGGGTGGTTGCCGGCCGTGCGGGTGGTTGCCGGGATGCTCGGGCTAGCGTGCGTGCGGGTCGTATGCACGTTTGCCCGAGTGTTGGGAGTTTAGTTGTGGGTTTATGTAAGTTCTTGTGTATTTTGTAGTATTTGTGGATTTTAACTCACCATATTGAATGTCTATCTTGCAGATCTAGACGGGCGGTCGTGCGACGACCCAGATACTGGTGAGTGGGACAATCCAACCCAGTAGAGAGGCGTTATACGCACTTGGGCGTATACCGACCTCTCCTGGGGCGTCATGGATTATATTAACCTGTTGTAATATGTATTCCATGCTTGCATGATTTAAATGTAGAATGCATGCTACCCTAGACTTGTATGTTAGGGACTTGCACCCTTAGGATATGTGTATGAGCCATGCACCATGTCCCCTGTTTCATGTTAGGAAACCTCGGCCTATGTATGCGTCCTACTAGTTAATTTATTAAATTAAATGCTAGTGTATGTTAAATCGCATGCCTTAGGTAATATTATCGGGAGGAGCCTTGCGAGGTCAACATTGAGACCCGTGTTAGGGTACTCCGTGTTCCTTGTTTGGTTGTCGGGGTGTCCTGTATCGGGAACTCACGCTGCCCTCCCAAGGTTTCTAGTCCCAATAATATTATAAGTAATGTTGTATGATTGGTATGATTATTAGCATGATTAGTGAATATTATAGGGGAGGGGCCTTGCGAGGACAGCGGTGAGACCCGTGTTAGGGTACTCCGTGTTCCTTGTTTGGTTGTCGGGTTATCCTGTATCGGGAACTCACGCCGCCCTCCCGAGTTTCTTTCCCCCAATGATATTCCAACATTGCTTTTGATTGTACTTATTCCCCGCATCTTGGATATGCGCCCTGGAGGAACTCTGAAGAGTTCATGACATTTGAGTGGTAGAGATGTGTTGTCGGCGGATCCGAGTGGATCATATGCGTATGGATAGGCTGTTCTGTTCCCTGCGTTGGATCCGGTAGAGGCTACCCCTGCGTTAGAAAGGCCGTCCTTCGGAGGACCCACATCAGTAGGCACCTCCTGATTTGGTTTCGGACTGTGCTGAAGTTGTGGGTGGAGACCAAGCGGCCTACGGAGTGGAGGAGAGACTATCGGTGGACCAAGGGTGACCAACAGCCTAGTCAGTCCCAAAATCCTATGTCACCCGTGGTAGGGTGAGGGTGAGGGTCTAGTGGGTTGGCGATGAGCGACCTACTGGATTTGTGAATGGATGATTATCAGTCCTAATAGCCTATGTCACCCATTGATGGGTGAGGGTGAGGGTGTGGTGGTTCGGCGAAGTACGAACCACTGGATTTATGTTGTTATGTCTTTGAGGATGGATAAATAATGGAATTGTGGTAAATATGGTCTGTGATGCATGGGTTGTGCTGTGCACTGAGCGTGTGGCTCACCCCTCGCATATGTTTTTCCCCAGTGGTCACTGAGCCTGAGCTAGAGCCGGAGCAGCAGTTGGAGCTTTCCGAGGGATTTCTTCAGTAGCGGAGCAGCGCCACGTTCCACGAGTACCAGAGGTTATCAGCATCCCTTCTTGACTGTATGTATTTGATTTCCGTGCTTGGCACGTGTTGTATATATTCAGTTGTTACTATGTATATTGGCTCTCACAGGACATATGATTGTGTATCGAGTCTGTAATGTGTTTTGGGTTACAGACTCAGTATTAGCTTCCGCTATATTGTGTATATATTATGTCAGCCCTGTTTGATCTGTGTTGTCATTTTTATCTGTGGTTTAGAGTATATATATTTGACCTCTTGTGTAGGCATATGATATGATATATACACATGTCGCGTCCCGGGGACGGCCGCCTTGGGGCGTGACACAAGTATGCAATCCAAATAAAACAATTTAATTTAAAAATTTGGTTTAAGTATACATACCAAATTGATCCTCCACATTTCTACTTTGAATGACTTTTTTCAGTGATACGAAATCATAAATTGAATATGTTAAAGTCAAACCATTTGTCGATTCCATGATGCGGGTGTGAGTTGTCAAGGATAACTCCATATTGTGAACAGAAGCATATTGAGGATGAACTGGTTTGACTAATCCGTTTGAAATGTGGTAAGTCCTATCCTTCAAGTGCATTGCCTTGAATTTGGAGTTTGACTCATTAAAGATTACAGCTTGTATTTATGTGCCCTGTAGATGTACGTTGGTAAAGATTCGTTTTTGAAATTAAATACCCAACATAATTAACCATATATACAATACTAACCTCAGCATCCATGACAATGACTTTCCATCTCTCCCCAGAGCCTTTGTCGTTGTTGTATTTTTCAATCAATCCACGCCGCATAACTCGGACCTTAATATTCCATAGCTTGTCAAACTTTTTAAGAGAATTTATAGGTGTAGGATGATCCATAAGATCATCATGAGCAGAAATCATCTTTATCAATGTCTTGTCTGCAAAAAAAAAAAAATTCATTAGGAATCACATAGATGAAACAAATAAATAAAAGTCAATAATAAAGAGTTTAAAAAGAAATGTAATAGTGACACAGTTTTACATTTTCATTATGTTACATATTCAAAATTTTCATGCTTTGTTTCACATATTATATTTTATGTTAATAAATAATATTTTTTTTACCTATTTCTAAGGAACATCTCTTTGTAAACCACATTTCTCATGTATGTTCCTTGTGCATGTCTTGGTTGTTCTGCTTTGACAAGTATTTTTGTTGTAGACATGGAAACCCCTCTAGACAAGGCAACATATAGCTGACCATGAGAGAACACATGTTCAGGTAGATATACAGCGACATGTGGTATTGTTTGACCTTGTACGTTATTTTTGGTCATTGCGAAACATAGACGAATTGGGAACTGTTTTCTTTTAAACTTGAATGGATACCCTTCATTTTCTGCCGGTGATAACGAAATCCTTGGGAGAAGCACTTGTTTGCCAATATGTTGTCCGGTTGTGATTTCAGCTTGGATAACATTGCTGGCATAATTTCGACATATCATTCTTGTGCCATTGCATAAACCATTGGACGGGTCCAAGCTCCTTAGTAGTATGATCGGACAATTTAACTTGAGGACCAATTTATGAGGGAGAAGGCCATTGGGCATCAAGCATTTCACGAATTCTTGTTGGTAGTAATTATTTGTATCATCTATTGCATCATCATAGATGTAATATGTTTTGCTAATACCTGGAAAGATATGTATCGACTTCTCATTTAACGCATCAACATGTACATTTTTTGTAGTAAGAATTGCCTGTTATGTCATGTATTTAGATGATTGAAAATTATTTTCTAAAAATGGGAATACATTGGCTATTAATTTTTTTTCAGTACCCTCATCATTGTCATGCCTAATGACCATTTCACTTGGAAGTAGGACCATATCATTATTAATTGTTCTTTTTGTTCCATTTCCTATTCTTAGAAGATAATCACTGAAATATGTATCTGTCCTTGCCATCATATTTTTTGTCAAACATAGCTTTTTCATGTCATCCCAAAGGTAAGAGCAGACCAAACTTGCATTTATAGTATCTGTTCTTATACCATGACGCACCATTGGTAGCACTTGCCTGAAATCGCCACCAAAAACAATGGTTTTCCCACCGAATGGAGTTTGAATGTCCATAATATCTTTAAGCTCCTATCTAAAGATTCAATAGCATAACGCTTTGCCATGGGCGTCTCATCCCAGATAATGAGTTTCGCTTTTCTAGTGAGCTTTGTTGTCCCACTTTGTTTTGATATACTACAAGAGCTTGTAGCAGTGGTTAAGATAGGAATTTTAAAACATGAATGTGCTATTCTTCCACCTGGCATTATTGCGGCTGCAACACCCGATGTTGCTGTGGCAAGTGCTACCATGCATTCCTTTCTCACATCTGTAAGTATTGCACGATAAAGAAATGTTTTTTCCTGTGCCACCAGGGCCATCAATGAAGAAAACTCCTGAATCTCCGTGAAAGACTCGTTCCATTATAACTGTATATGCAGCTGTTTGTTCTGCATTCAAATTGGATGATGCAATGGAATCTTCTGGTTCACTGCTATTTCTTCTGCAATTTCCATTGAATAGAAATGTGGGTTACTAGTATGTTTTGGAGGCCCCTGAGGCAATTCATAATCTGTGATTCTTTTTCCCATACTTTTCAATAATAATTGAATGCTTTTTAACGTGTACGAAATGCTGTTTTCAGTTGATTGCCCTTGTATTTTTTGAAAGTCCTTAGACATGTGTTCGAAGTACGCATTCCATAGCTCTGTTACATTCGATGGTTCACATTGAACCAAGATGATGGTAAACAATGAACGAAGAGCATGTGGCATTTGGTACACCGTTGTCTCATTTAGACATTCGTGCATGCTGTTATCTGATTCCAAGCGACCTCTCTTTTGTGCCGATTCTTTGAATGACGAGCATGACAATCCCTCAACAGTTAACAAATTGCTAAATGAAGTGGGGCCTCTTACATGATTTAATAATAATCTTAAATAATATCTTTCTCCTTCTATGGGATTTGCTCCATTAATACGGCCAGTAATCTCTCCTTTTTTCCTTTTAGTCCAACAATTTCTTTGTTTATTCCACACATAATGCTCTGGGAACTCTGAATACAACAAAGAACGTGCTTCATCATCATTTGAACATTTTTGGAAGAATTATGTGAGCATTGTTCTATCAATGTTATCCCTATGAATTACAGACTGAAGATTTTGAGTCTCCTGATAACACATTGATTGCTTATTTGGAAGATGAAGCTATAAATTTATCACTGCTGGATATATCTCGTTCAGGTTAAACTAAAAAATTCTCCATATTGCCTCTGGTGCTGACACCCATCTGGCATCCTGAAATTGCTGGATCTCATCAACTGTGCGCTCTCCTTCACCAGGTGCAATATAGACATCAACCTTATCATGTCCTTTATAAATATACTTTATACAAATATTTTACTAGGGTGCAACTTGGGCGGGTTGAACCCGACCCAACCCGACTCGTAGACGGGTTCGGATTGGAGTTTTTAGTGTCGGGTTCAACCCGACCTGAACTCGAACCCAATTCGGGTCGGGTTCGGGTTGGCGTCTCGGGTTGGCCGGGTTGAACCCGAACCCGCATATTATTTTTAGAGGGGTTAAATGTCAACCCTCCATCTTTGATATGGAAAAATCATAGCCCTTTATTCAATTAAACCTAATTCATCCAAATATCCAATACCCCTTTCACTCACTGCCGTCAAACACTCAAACCTCTCTTGAAGAGTCAAGATTCCAAATCTCCAATCCTCACGGCCTCACCGACCGGGCGACCCTCACCGACCGCCCGACCCTCCCCGACTCTCGACGGCCCTCAGTCCTCGCCGACCGCCCGACGTTCACCGATCCACGCCGCCTGACCGTCGACGCAAAAAGAGAGGTTCGTTCACTTTGTTGAGACTTGTTTATGTGATTTCATTATTGTTGGGTATTTGTTATTTTGTTTGGTTATTGATTTGGGTTTTATGGATTTTTTTTTTTTTTTTACAAAAGCTTAGATGAAGATGAGTTTTTTATATACAAAATATTTGTTTATTTAAAAAAAAATTAAGGGGACAACCATTCAAATTTCAACACTGATTTTTTTTTTAAATGGATTTTGCTTTGTGAATATTGAAATTCATGCTTCATCTGATGAATTAATGGTGAATGGTTTTAGCTTTGTGATTCTATTAAGTTCATATTTCATTTGGTTTTACAAAAGCTTAGATGAAGATGACTCTTGTTGGTTAGGGTTTATTCTTGACAAGCCAAAATGATTGCTTATTGATATATTCATTGGCTGCTTGAGTGATCAAACTCTTTCATCAGTTTGTGTGCTTTTGCTTGATGTGTTGTTTTAAAAGCATTTAAAATGAAATGAAATTGTTGGGCATCTTTTTTTTCTTCAAGTAAATAAAAATCCTAAGATTCAATTTTTCAAGTACATCTTGTTTTTAAAACTCAAATCTCCTATGTATTGGAATATATATATTTCTAATTTTATGACATTTGGATTTAATCTGGACTCTTGCTAGTTGTTAGCATGGTAAAATATAAATGGTATGCAATTTATGCTCTCTATAGTAGTATATACTGAATAAAACTATATTTTTTTCTTTTTGCAGGGTAGTTTAAAAATGTCTGGCACTGAAGAAACTACTCAGCAGTCTCAGCCTACCCAAGCAAGTGCGCCAAATGACACAGAAGAAAGTAGTAAGCGCAAGAAACCTTACAAGGTAAAATCTAAGGTATGGGAGCATTTCACAAAGCTGAAAAAAGAAGATGGGCATGCATCATGCAATTATTGTTCTCATACTTTAAAGTGTAACAGTTCAATGGGAACAAGCACACTTAACAGACATTTGGAAAAGTGTGATAAATATCCATACAGTAACAAAGATCCAAAACAGAAATTGTTATCTTTATTAGCTGTTGGAGAGAATCAAAGACATGTTGCTAGTTGGAAATTTGATCAAGATGCATGCCGTAGAGAACTTGCTCATATGATTATTGCTGATGAGTTGCCTTTTAGTTTCGTGGAGAAAGAGGGGTTTAAAAGATTTTGTGCTGTGTTACAACCAAGATTTCAATTGATGTCAAGAACCACAATAACAAAAGATTGCATTGAGCTTTATTCCATTGAAAGAGGAAAGTTAAAGTCAATTTTTGATGCATCAATTTCTCGAGTATGCCTCACTACTGATTTGTGGACTTCCATCAATAATCTTGGATATATGTGTCTCACTGCACACTATATCGATAAAGATTGGAAGTTGCAAAAGAAAATAATTAATTTTCGTGTTCTTCCAACTCCACATCGTGGTGAGGCTATTGCACAAGCAGTGGAAACGTGTTTGTTGGATTGGGGAATTGAAAATGTATCTACATTGACAGTTGATAATGCAAGTTCTAATGATGTCGCTATAAGAAATCTGAAAATGAAATTGAACAAGAGGAATGCATTGTTGTTGAATGGTGAATTCTTTCATGTGAGATGTTTTGCTCATATTTTGAACCTCATTGTGAAAGAAGGTATTGATGAAGTCAGCGGATCAGTCATTCGCATTCGAGAAAGTGTGAAGTATGTGCGGAGTTCTCCTTCAAGATTACAAATATTCAAGAAATGTGTTAGTGAGGAAAAAATCACATGTACCAAATCATTGTGTTTAGATGTTCCAACTAGATGGAATTCTACTTACTTTATGTTACAATCAGCAATTGAATATCAAAAAGCTTTTGAGCGTTTGGAGGAGCAAGATGTGAATTTTGTGTTTGATGCAGATAATATGAAGGAGAGCAAAGGAGTTCCAATGGAAGAGGATTGGTTGATAGCCAAGCATTTACTCAAGTTTTTAGAGCGCTTCTACATTGCCACAAACCGTGTATCTGGGTCAAAGTATGTCACTTCTAATTCTTATTTCCGTGAAGTGAATGGGGTTCAATCTTTGTTGCTGAAATATTTGAATTCTGATGATGTGCTCCTTCGTACCATGACTAAAGAAATGAAGGCAAAGTTTGATAAATATTGCAGCATTGATAAAATGAATCATTTTTTGCTCATTGCGGTGATTTTAGATCCTTGTTATAAGCTTAAGTATGTTAAGTACTCCCTTGCAAAGTTTTATTCTACCAGCAAAGTTGATGAAGTGATTGAAAGGGTCAAATATGTCTTGGAATGCCTTTATGAATGTTATTCAACTTTGGTGTTAAACACCATAATGGCTAATGATGCATCAAAGATACTACTGATGTTGCAATGAAAGCTGAAAGAGAAGTTGATGATATTGAAGAAAGTAATGATTGGCACGAATTCTTGAAGGTAGAAGAAAGTGTAATTATCAAATCTGAGTTGGATCGGTATTTGGAAGAAGCCATAGAGGATAACGCAACCAATTTTGATGTTTTGGGTTGGTGGAAGATGAAGTCCTCAACATATCTTGTTCTCTCTCATATGGCACGTGATATTTTGGCGATTCCTGTATCGACTGTTGCTTCAGAATCCGCTTTTAGTACAGCAGGTCGTGTGCTTGATTCATTTAGGAGTTCTTTAACTCCTAAAATTGTTGAGTGTTTGATTTGTACACAAGATTGGTTAAGGAGCTCAACTATTCCGGTTCAAATTGAAGAAAAGTTGGAGATGCTTGAAGAATTAGAGAATGGTAAGTCATCTTACAAGTTTATAATTTAAGTTTTCTTTACTCATTTTCTTATAAGAAGTGTGTATAACTTTATAAGTTCCATATTGAACTTATTTGTCCATAACTTTAACATATTGAATTTTTTGGGTTGAAATATATCCATTCTCCAAACAACTTCAGTGAGCATATCCTAGCCCCATATGATCATCAAGTTATACTCTGTTTGCACCATGACAAGTGCTTTTATGAGGTGATTTTTAATTTTAGATATACATGGGGACCAATACATATGCTGTGTGTAGATTGCATTTCAAAATGTTTCCTAACACAATAGAATGGGTTATATGGCACTCCTTTATGTTTTGGAAACAATAATATCATGGACAAAAATTTAGATATCCAGTAACAAACTTAGGAGCCCTCAGTAAGATGTTTCTCATTTTTTGACCGATGTCCTTTCGATAAGATTAAGCTTGTACTTTGAGTCATGCCTCATTCTTTAGTTTCATCTTGTTTTAAAGGATTCTCCTGTTATTGATCTGCAGGTACTTGATAGCCTCATCTTACAAGTTTATAATTTAAGTTTTCTTTACTCACTTTCTTAGTTAAATATATATATCATTGATTTATCATTTGTCTTTTTTTTTGTTTTAGTGTTGAAAGATGATTATAAAGCTCCATGTTTTGAAGCTTCAACCTCAAGTGGTGTCAATTAAATACATTTTGTAAGTTTTCTAAAATATAATTTATAGCTTGTTATAATGATATTTTCATTGATTTTATTTAATTGACTAACATAACTATCTTGTTTTTTCTCATGTGTTCTATAGGGATATAATGATGTTTGTGTCATTGAAGAACATGTTTGTTTTTTTGTGGTGAAGAAAATTCTACTGTTTTTGATGTGGTGAAGGAACAGTCTATGAACACTTTCTGACGTGGACATGTGGTGAAGAACAGTTTATTTTTTTATGTGGTCTGTGGACACTTTTTGATGTGGACATGTGCCTTGTGGTGAAGAACAATTTACTTTTTAATGTGTTTTTATCTACCAAGTTATTTCTTTTTATTTATGTTTGAAGCATACTAGTAAGTATGTTTAGACTGATATAGTATTTGTGGCTATAGGTTGTTGATTTTGATGCACTATCTTTGTGTTGCTCTCCTTGTAGTATGGATAAAAAGTTCTTTTAGTTTTTGTGAACGTTGTGCATGCTTATTATTAGGTCTCCTATCTTATTAAGGTTTCTTTGAAGTTCTCATAAAGAGCTCTTAAGAAGTTTTAATCCTTCTATTACAATTCAAATTTCAGTAATTTTTGTTTTATTCTTCTTACAACTTTGCTTAAGCATTCTTCAGATTTTATGTTTATTCATAGAAGCTAATTCTCATAATTAATTGTCCTTGAGGGTTATTTAATTAAGTTTTTATATTTTTTAATTATTCACAAAAATAACCCGAGCCCAACCCGAACCCGAGCCCGAGCCCGGGTTCAACCCGAACCCGCGGGTTGAGGTCGGGTTCGGGCTCGGGTTGCACCATTCGGGTTGAGGTCGGGTTCGGGTTCGGGTTGGGCACTGTATATCGTGGGTTGGGTTTGGACATGTCTTCAACCCGACCCGACCCGCCCGAGTTGCACCCCTAATTTTACTGCTTTCAAACTTGAGCAAATCTCAACATTAATATGACAATCGTATCTGCTTAACAAATAAGGATTATATGGAACCACCCATCTGTTATCCAGCATCTTGTTCCGCACTTTTTCGTGTTATGCGTAGTGAGGATAAGACGGACCACATGCAAATAGGGCCCCTTTGTTTTCTTGCTATGGAATCCAAATTTTGTTCAAATGGTTTTAAACATACAGGGATGACTTTTGTTGTAACATAATCGAGCCCATTTTGAGTCTGGGCCACACCTATGATAGCGGATGCTGAAGTAATCCGGGCAGACCCACTTCCTCTAGGAACCGGTTAAAACATCGCTCAGTGCCATCATATGTATCTAGCTTGATTAGTTGATTTATGTGCTGTCATTGTATTCAAGCAGGATGACTCAATATATTATGAGGCTGAAGACGATTAAATAATATTTATTTTAATTTTAAATTAGTAATATTTTACTTAAATATCATTTTTTTTAGTTTTTTCATATAAAATTACTATTTAAGTTTTTATATTTGAATTTTTATTTGATTCAAATAAAAGAATCCCTTGTTTTTTTATACAAAGAAAAAGTAGAGTGAGAAGAAAGATTTTTTAATAAAGAAGAAATGGATTGAAAAGAATAAAAACAAAGTGCGAAAAAAACACTTTCTTAGGCATTGTAATTTCATATTCCCATTTTTTGGGATTTAAAAAAGCATTTAAATCCTATTGGTTATGTAAAGTTTTTTTGCTATTTTTTAGATATCATAAAATGTTTTCAATTTTTTATTGGTCACTTTTTAACCATATTAAAATGAATATTAATTTTTTTGAAAAATAAATATTTTTTTGTAATGTGTTAAGTTGTTATTGGTCAATATCTGGACCTACTTATAAAAAAAAAATTTAGGGGTCCTTGTGCATATGGGGCTTTAGAGAATTGCCTAAGTTGTCTAATAAAATAGCCAGCCTAGTGTTCAAGTTAGCCACAAACGCATCTTGGCACTGACTAACCCATATGTTTATTGACGATTGTTCAAAAGAATTTTCTATGGGATTGAGTCAAACAGGCGGAGGCAGCCTTCCCAGTTTTACCATAAGGTCAGCCACGGGAGTCCCTCTGATAAAAAAAATAAATAAAATGGTTAACTACAAACACATGTCAAGAGAATGTAATATTTATTTAGGTTCAGCTTCGATCTGCGGTGTGGAATTCAACATAGCGCTACTGCGAATCCAAACACATTTTGACGTTTGTGTTTAGATGGTAGTGGCAGTGTTCTTAAGTAATTTTTTCGCGTTTGAGGAACCTTGAAAATAAGCTTCATGAAATCCATATAACCTCTTTATTCTTAAAATCCATATAACCCCTGAAAACACCAATATAAATTCAAATAACTCTATGAATTAAATTTTCGCTGAGAGATGAGAAATATTCTATTTAGTTAACCTTGACTAAAAATTGAATATACAAAAAAACCCTTACAATATGTTAAAAATGTAAAAAATCATTACGAATGACCATTTTACGCATCTGGATAGGATTCTATAATCTATTAAAAGGGATAAAATCACCATTTACAGATGATTTTATGTATTTTAAATACATTGTAAGGGGTTTTTAGTATAAAACTGTGCTTTCAGCTATGATTAACTAAACAAAATATTTACATCATATTTTTTATCTGTCAACGTAAGTTTAACTAAGGGATTTATTTAGATTTACATGGGTGTTTTGATATGGTTATTTTCACATGGTTATGTGGACTTAAAGAAACATCAGGGGGTTATATATATTTCAGGCAATTTACAGGGGGGTTATTTGAATTTTTCCCTTTTAAATGGTTGTGATCTGATTGAGGGAGGCCCCACCGAAAGTACGGTTAATGCTTCCTGCAGACCATTCGTGCACGTGAAGTCGGATAGTAAAGCAGCGCAACAACTTAAGCTTAACTGGATCTGCACATAGAAATTCCAACTTTTTTTTGTTGGTAATTTTTTTTAATTTAAAAAATTTAGGACCCGTTCGTAAAAAAGGGTTATTTTTATAAGCTTACCATCCTTTAATTTTGAGGATATATAGAGATACGTAGTAAAATGTGGATTGAAATGAGATTAAATGTATCTCTATTTATTAAGCGGTCGTTTGAAAACACGTATGAAAAATATGATTTTGAATAAAGTGATTTAAAATTAAATAGGCTTGATTCTTGAAAAATGATTTTTTTTTTACTTTTTAAAAATCAATATTTTTATATTAAAAGTTGAAAATAACTTTTTAATTAAATCAGTTTTTTAGAATGTGTTTGACAACACTTTTTAACTTTTTATTTAATTAAAAATGGAATCACTTTAATTAAGTATTTTCAAACGAGACCTAAGTGATAAAACATTATCATAATTGTATGCTAAATTTGAGAAGTACAAAAAAAGTATGATTTTAATTAACTGGACCATGCAGATCATTTTATGTTTTACACTATATAATTTTACCCCTCGTTTGGGCAACGGGTTAAGCTCGGATAAGGGTGGTATAAGAATGGATAGGGAAAATGACTGTTTGTTTGCAGAGTATAACTTGGTATTACTAAGCCAGTTTAAACGAGTATAAGAGAGTATAATAATTCTCAGTTTATCTATTCCCATGAGCCCACATGTCAAATAAACATTTTTACATTTTATTTATATTTTATTCTTTATCAACCAAACAATTCAACTTTTATTCTTACGTTTTCCAATGAGAATAATAAAAAATACAATCAAACAGAAAATCTCTTATTCTTGTAGAATTGTTATTTATACTGGTATAGTTATCCATTCAGAATAATTCAATTCTTCAATTTAAAGAGGGGGTTAAAGAACAAGTGGGAGACTTACAAATAATTACAGGAGTGATTGTCCTAAGCTTTCTTATTCATTTAGGTGGACAATTCACTCGATTCTTAGATTTTTGGTGGAACACGGTGTATAATACGTTGGCTTGAAATCAGATTTTCTGTCAAAAACATAGAAAAATTCATGTGATAACCAATAAAATAAAAGGCTATACTTAGACAGTGCAAAAAATTATATTCAATTTCTTAATAAACTCTTACCAGTTTTTATCAGAAGATAAATGACTAGACAACAACTTAAATTTTATTATAAATATCATCAGGATAAAAAAGATTATCCATATTATGAAATGAAAATAAAGATTTTTTTTATTCCGTCTAAGACCGGTAATTCTGTCCATTTTTTGTAAGAATTTTCAAATATTATGATCCCCAGAAAAGAAAGAAGTAACTATCATATCACACTGAGATCACATTTGAATGGATATAACAAAAGTACTTTAATGTCTCACATTCAAATCGAAACAAATTGACTAAACAAATTACAGTAAGGCCCAATCACTTTCTTCTAACAACACAGTCTCCAGTTCAAATCTTGGGGTCTGTATTCGTATCTCCAGCAATCTGTCTCCGAGGACAAGACGATGAGAGGTGCCCTGGAACACCGCACTCATAGCACGTCTGCCTCCTCTTCTTCTTAACACCCTCCACGCCCGCCTCGCTTTGCTTCCTCTTCCCACCTTCGGCCCTCTCCTTCAACTGGGCCTCTGTTTCCTTCTTCGGGACCGCACATTGTATCCTAACAGGGCGACCACAAACCACCTTCTGATCCAACTTCAGTGCAATCGCTAGTGAGACACTGTCATTGAAGTCCACGTGCGCGTAGCCTCTGAATTCGCCGGTGGTTTTGTCTTTCCCGAGACGCATAGAGGACACCTTGCAGTCTGAGAAGAGCGTCTTCAGCTCATCCTCGGTTATGTCGTAGGACAGGTTCCCAACGTAGATTCGGTTGTACCCATCGATGATCTTTGGCTCGAAATCTGGTTTTTGAGGACGTGTGGCCGCCTTGAAAGGCTGTATCTTTAGATACAGACCTCCCCTGAAAGTTTGGTGTCAGATTGGGGTTTGTTCAGTGAATGTATAAACGAAGATGGTGATGTTGGATGGAGTTGGAATTTATACTCACATGTCGGCACCATCCAGCGCCAATGCTCTTTTGGCTGCAGCTTCAGTCTGTACTAGGAATAAGAACAAAATGATCACTATATTTTATTACAAAATCTCAACTACCATCTTCATCAAATTCCATCCCCATATGTGATTGTAATCTACTATGAATATGATTTAGGGCAATCTTTTACCAAACTAGTTGCACTTTTCGTTCATGTTTTCCTTAATTAAATTCAATTTTGATTACACTTTTTAATAAAGTCATCAACAGAGTTAGCAGATGTACAGAAGGTCTCAAGAATCATGATTGGTATGTCTGTTAACGAATCCATTCGTATGGGTTGCCATTTGTAATATTAGGTAGTATTAGAGTATGCAGTTTGTTAGATTTGCTAATTAATTCTTTGTATAGACATCAATAAAATTTACTTACCAAAATCATCAACAACTTACAACTCCATGTATCTGAGGCAAACCATTAGACACATTGTTGGTGATAATATAGAATTTGCAAGAGTGATCTGGGACCATGAAGGCTTGAAAACTATATGGATTTGAACTCTGAGATGGGACACTAGCTTTTCAATGGTTTTTCATAGTTGGCCACTTCTAATATAAAGGGGATAAGTGAAAGCTAAGAATATGTGCTTCTGCAGTTTTATAAAAGGGCTCCACCGATAAGATCTACTTCTATGCACAACCTACCAAGTATAACATTTCATGTATCTTTAATAAAAACTAAAGGTGGATGCCAGACAAAAAATTAGCCATCTATTTCTGAAAATATAGATGGCTGGGAAAGGCATGAAAGGAGATGCAATTATCATACGATGACATTAAGCATTCCCCAGGTAAGCAGGAAATTAGATATCACCTAACCAACAGACAGAACATGCATATTAACATTGAGTTGGATCAGGCTGCAAAAGCTGGAATAACTAAATAAACATGCTACACTTCATACATTAAGCATGCAATAGAACATCATTCTACGTGTTCCAGGTCAGATCCCAGTTGGTGTGAGTATAATAGGAGATTCACATAATCCATTAAACTAGATTAGATGGAATTTTGAACAAGTCCTTTGCAATTCGACTCATACCAACCTGAGCATTTATGAGCCTCACCTTTAATCAAGTGTTACTTCAATACCAATATTTAAAATGCCATACTGATATCTGTATAGAATTTTCAACTGATGCAGTCCATATTGTTCGTGTGAGCTGACGTAAAGCCAAGACCAAACTAGTTGTACAAAACATGGATATGTAGTGTATGTACATGTAACTCAATGATATATTGGCATTCGTTACTGAAATGGTTCACCTATGTTTATGGTAGAATGGGAAAAATGCTTTTCATCCCCATAGAAGCATAAAGAAAGAGATTTAGCATGATCAAGGTGCTATTTTTCCGATATCAAAAAAAAAAAAAAAGGTGCTATTTTTCCAGGATATAATGTATAACAGGTTTTATGCTGGTTCTCACCAGCAACACAAAGCAAATGTATCCTGAAACTTGTTCTTAACAATTGAACTGTAATTTTTTCCCCGTTGAACTGAAACGCGAGGCAAATCAATAGCTTCAATTAAGAAAAGAGAACAAAGTGTGACTTTGTTAGACATTATTTCCAAACATTTACATTTAGGAAGAGAATACCGCCATTTTAAGGTGAGAACTAAATAACTAAGCATTCTTGCAATTTATTGAGTTATCAACATCCATTCCTCATCCTTGCAAGAAACATCAGACATCATCCAATGATCTACTAAGAGAATGAATGCATTTTGGATTTAGCCATTCTTTAAGATCAACAATTCCAATCTACTATAAGATGTCTGTGCAGTCGTGTTAATATGGATTAGGGAAACAGTTGAAAGAGGATCCAGGAGCTCACCCAGGTGATTTTATGGGTCTAATTTCTTGGCACGATAAAATGATATAATAAAATAGTGAGGCCTCTTCATCAGGTCCTTCACTATCCTAAACCAGTTTTCTCCCTAAATACCTTAACTTTGGGACTGAACTGCATTATATGATGGTCAAATGAAATTTGGTATAATTTACTTTAATAAGCACCTTCTTAGAGTAAATAATATGTCATAGAGTGTCTTTATCAAATTAAACAATAGATGCCTTGCAACTATTGATGGATGATTCTAGAAAATAATTCACCATGCAAAAAGAAACAAAAAACAAAAAATTCAGCTCATTCACAAGCCCAATCAAACACAAATGAAATGGATAGAGGTATGATAGTAAGTAGTGGAATGTGCTTAATCAATGCTGACCTTGAAAGTGAGCAAGGCGATCCCCCTAAACTTCCCACTTTCAGGAAAAGTCATGCAGTCCATCTCGGTTATGGTACCACAGCTCTCGAAGAAGCTCCTTATATCATCCTCTGTCGAGTAGTATGGAATGCCTCCAACATATACCTTTTTATTATTTTCTTCGCTGTTAATAAGCCAAAGAAGAAGAAGACGAATATATCAATGCAAAGACAATACAGGACAACTTATTCCGTCAAAATCAAACAAATAATTCCATAAATTTTCGTTGAAAGAATAAATAACAAAGAAGGTTATTTTAACTAATCGAATTACTTTACTTCTCATTTTCCTGCAGAATAACAATGAAATACCCATACCATTCCTGAAAACAAATGAAATTCTAAAAAGGAACAAATAAAACCATGAAATCTTATTTGACAACAGAATTCAAATAACCTCAAGATTGCACTGACAAATTCCACTTTCACTACACTTGACAAATATCATAGTCACAACGCTCGTATATGGTAAATATTTGATGAGGCTTACGTTCAGTATGATAAGTGTACATTCATTACCGATACACAATAAGTGTGATAACATTATAGAGATAATTAAACTGTTATCTAGATGGATTCTGATCATCCGTACAAGAAATACACACTTCATGTCAAGTGTGAAGGCAGGGACGACAATTAGTGTTAAATTTTTATGTTATCAAGAATGTGGTCAATCATCTTAAGTAAACGGATACCCGGATTTTGAAGATACCAAACACGCAATTCAGCAAACCGAATCGAAGATACCAATCTTCGAAATTTTCTAAACATTCCAAAAAGTTTGGGTTGCTTTGTGACTATGGGCAATATGAACTATGCTAAACAAACAATCTAACTAAAGAACGAATCTGAATTATAAACTAACCCAAATCAATTCACATCCAAATCACAAAAAGGTCTCTCTTTTTTTACCTCTCATCGAGCTTGGGTGCCTCCACCGCCATTTCTTCCTTACTGTCTCCCTTCTCCCCCTCACTCTTCTTTGTTTTCGTCTTCTTCTGCTTCTTCTTCTTCTTCTTTCTTAGTCTTCTTCTCTTTCTTCTCAACTGAAACCTCTCCTATCTCCACCTCCACCTTCACTGGGGCTTCAATCACGCCATTCTCGACATGGGTCTTCATCTTCTTCTCTTTGGGTCCCTCAAAACCCTCCAAAGACCCCATCTTTTCCCTTCTCTTCTCCCTCTTCGTCATCCTGGACTTTTGGGTCGCGGACCCCAAAAGCTCCTTGAACGTCGGAGGATTCGCATCGGAGGGGACATCTTTTCCGGTGGCCTTCGAAGCCTCCACCCCCGTCAGAGACTCGGTCAGGGCGGTCCTCAGCTTCTGCTTCAGCTTCTTGTTCGAGAGAACCATCTTTTCAAAGCCAGAATCGGAGAGAGGAGAAGCAGCCGTTTTTGTTAGGGTTCAGACGGGCTGGGCTAGCTCGCGTTGGGTTGGCTCTTGTTAGAGTTAGGCTTGTCAACGGGTCAGATACAGTCCGTGTCAAGATAGACCCGGAGGATCCGTCGAACTTGGGTCCTAGGTGAGACCTGACAAATCCAGTCAAATGAGGACCGGTCTTGGTCGACCTGAATATGCTGGTGAGGTTGTGAATAGGCCTGTCAACGGGTCGGGTCCAGACCCGGACCCGACCCGACCCGGACCCGACCCGAGTTGGACCCGACCCGGCGGACCCGAACAAACAAAGGGGTCGGGTCCGGGTCCACCCCGCCCCGACCCGTTGGACCCGTTGGACCCGACTGTTTTTTTTAATATATGTTCATATATTATAAGACCATTAGTACTAGTTGATACATAATTTTATTTCTTACTTAACTTATTTTTGTATCTACAAGTTCATAAATCATAATCATAACAAGCCTATAAATCAGTTTATTTTGGACAATTAACTTATTAGCTTTTGAATTTGTATGATTAATTAGTTTGTTGCATGATTTATGTTTATTATTTAGGTTAATATGTTAGTGTTTATTGTTTTGAATGTTGTTTAGGTTAATATTGTTTTGAATGTTGTTTAGGTTAGTTATGTTTATTATTTAGGTTAATATGTTTTTTATGTTAGTGATTATTATTTTGGATGTTGTTTAATAATTCATTTACTTCTTTTGAATTGTATAAAATTATATTCAAACATAGTCTCATTAACAATAATGTTTTATTACAAAAAATTTCAAATAGAATGATAAGACAAACAAATACATGAGCTCTTCTCCTTTTTTTTTTTTTTTTTACCCAACCATCCGGGTCGGGTCGGACCCGGACCCGACCCGGGTCCGACGGGTTCGGGTCCGGGTCCACATTTCTCCGGACCCGCCGGGTCCTGGATTGGACCCGGACCCGCTGGGTCCTGTCACGGGTCGGGTCCGGGTCCACCCCGACCCGACCCGGACCCAACCCGTTGACAGGCCTTGTGACATGTCCAAACTATGTATGCAGTTTTTTTTTCTTCAAATAATATGCACTCATCTACTGAACTACACACTATTATTTTACTCTTTTATCTATATTACTAATCAAAAGTGTTTAAGTTATCATGTTTGTTTCTTTGTTAATATCTATCTATATTACTAACCAAAAGTGTTTAAGTTATCATGTTTGTTTCTTTGTGGCTAATTAAAAGTGTTTAAGTTATATTATATTTGTTCCTTTATGTGTGTAATATTTTCATTTTTCAATTTTTTATTTATGATATTTGATTTTATATTAAAGGATAAGAATGAGAAATATATTTTAATTTTTTAATGGATGATATGGGATATTCATCAAATTTATCTTTTTAATATCTATTTATATGATATATTGAATGAATGGTGTTAATCATGCTATATAATCATATTTTATTATTATTATTATTTTTATTAAATTTAGATAGAGATAATCATGGAATATAGGTTGATAAATAAAAAAATTTCAGGTCAAATATGAGTTTAAACGTTTGAGCTCACTTTTCATAATGAAATAGTCATTTTTAAGAAAAATATATTTCATAGACATAAGTATATATCAAAAATCTCTTTTCAACGAGCTATTGATTGCATCAATCAGAGCTACACTTAAAAAGTTATGAATTTTTAAAGAATTTTGAGAATAATTTAATTTTTTTTTTTTCGTTTGAGAGTTTCATATGGAGTATTTTTACAATACATATGGGGTTGGTTGAGAGGTATACATGCAAAAAACTAATTTTCAGTAATGATATATCTCATTTATGTGTAATTTCATAATAAAATTTATAAATGATATATTTAATCATTATTAAAATTTTCATTATAATAAATTGAAAAAAAATTGGGGTATTGGTTGTGGACATCCTTTTTAAAATATTTTTTTTTAATTTTACACACACATTGTGCGTGGTGAAAGACTAGTTTATACTAATGTATTTATAAAAAAATTAAAAACTTTTAATTTACATACACTCCAATAGCCCAGTATAACAAACACATTGTTTTTCAAGCTTTGTACAAATTAACTGATTTTATACTCCTCTTTGATTCTCTATATTGTATAATACATTAGCCGACCGTGGGGCAAGGCCACCCAGACAATTGCCTAGGGCCCTCACCGAACATAGACCCCTAAGAATCATTTATTCAATGGATTTTAATCAAATGTATGGTGAGATATATTACTTTAATTAATCCTTCTCAACAAACTTTCTGAATTTGTTTGGTATTCTCCTAAAATTTCTCTTTTCCTTAAATATCTCAAACCATAATCCAATAATAATCCAATAGATATTTCAATTTTTAAAATTTAATTTTTTGTGTTTTATTAAGTGCATATGATATTGTATAATGCTTTAATTTAAATTATTATATAATATTGTGCATCTATTTAATAATATTGATAATGTGTGTTAGATTAAAACAATCTAGATTTAAAAAAAAAAATGTATGGGGTCCCGCTTTAAATTTCGCCGAGGGCCTATTCAAAAAATTTAATTATCAGGGCTTGCCATACAAATATAGAAATAGCCAAAGAGGTCTTTTTACAAATGAATATGTATTCAATCTACTAACAATATCAAAATAAATTAACTAGAAATACTCAAAATATAAGTGTCATTTTTTAGTGCATTGTTGGATTGCATTACCTGATACCGAGAGAACAATATGAATCTAACCTAGATTTTTTAACTGGGAATTTTTTAGGGTTAATCAACCTTGCAGTCACTTTTGAATTAATTTTTACAAGGTACATATTTATTTAATAATTGCAAGTTCCCATAAAAAAATGAACTACATACATACTCGAAGAATGAATTAAATGATATATAATTTTATATTTTCTCTAATTGACTATATACTCTCCTAATCCAATATATGTCTGCCAGTAATCATATACTCAATTCGAATTGTATGAATAACTCAGTGTATAAATATCTTTTTTTCAAGTGGGACATAGATGGGCCATTGGCCTGTGTACCTGAGGCTCCGGGCCCGGCCCAATTGGGAACTCTTAGTCTTGGACGATCATATGATCGCTGAGGACTAGTGGCCCACCAACCTATGCCCCCCAACCCCGGGCCCGTCATGGCCCAAAATCCACGGCAAGAACAGGTTGAGGAAAAGATAGGGGCTCTACGCCCACCCCAAAAATTGGATTAATCAATATCATTTTCATAGACCAAACACAATTTTTTTTAATTATATACTTAATAATGAAATATATAATTTTGAAATACAGTTTTATGTTTTATTTTTTAAATAGAAGGGGTTTAGTGGAGTTGGAGGGCATTAAACGGAAACCGTGAGAGATCTGACTTAGAGTCAGATCCTGTTGGGCTGGGCTGCAATGGTGGAGCGAATGGGAGAGGGGACTAATGGATGACAATGAGGAGTGTTTGAATGTGATGGTGCTAATGTTTCATATGGAGTATATTGAAACAATCAAATGTAGAAACATTTTTTTTCAGGGGACGGAGATCAATTTCTAGCACAATAGGTGGTGCAAGGAGGAGCGGCTGGGGGGCGTTGCCCCTAGCATTCTGCGGATCGCCAACAACACTAGAGGTACGGTCTGTGAGTTCTTTCAAGCGAGGGAGAGTGATGACATTGGAAGTGGTTCGTGGAACATTTCACTCCAACGGTCTAGGTTGAGCGAGGTGCAAATAGGCCAGTTCATGGCCTTGATGGCTTGGTTGGACAGATTAGTGGTGAATCCCAAGTGGAGGGACAATATGGTGTGGAGACCCACAGCATCGGGAGACTTTGTAGTGAAGAGCGGATATAGGTGGTGGCACGAACGTACTACGGGAGCACAGTCAAGTTGTCCAAAATTTCAACAAGTTTGGAAGCTGAAGATCCCATTGAAAAACAAAGTGTTTATGTGGCTTCTGTTTTAGGAACGACTCCTCACGAAAGTGTATCAGGCTAGATGGGCAGTGAATGACTTTACTACATGTGTCCTTTGCTCGGCTGCCCAGGAAACAGCTAACCACCTCTTTCGCAAGTGTGTATTCATGTGACAGTTCTGGATTGAGGTCGGTTGAAGAACCGGGCTCACAGTTTCATTTCAAGATATCGAGGGGCTTTGGCGGGTAGGGAAGGAGCTGAAAAGGGTGGTGACCAGCGGAGGGGAAGCCATGCGCTCTCAAGCCATTGTACCGGTTGGGACGTGAACTATATGCCGTACCTGTAATGAAGTGATATTCCGTGGAGATGGCGCATACCAGGAGGATATGAAGGACTCGTTCGAAGCCCTCATTCGGGATTGGAGTCAGCATATTGAGGTGGGGGGGGGGGGGGGGAACCTCAGGGGGGCATGGGAGTGGCACAACATAGCATTTGTCGGGGGCGGTGGACCCTGGGTTAGAAGCCTCTTCTACCAGGGCTGTAATAACCCGAACCCTCTTAAGCCAGTTTATGCTAATATTTATATGTTTGGATTGCAGGATAGGATAATTTTATGCTATTGAGCTTTTGGCCATTATTGTTCTTGAAGTCTTGCATTCGGTTTCATTTTCGTAAAGCACCTTGGAGACATATTCAGGATTTAAGATAAACATATGAAGTCTTTATTTTTTTAGTTACCTTTCATATAAAATTAGTTTTGCATCATTTGGAGCTGTATTGGAAGACTTATGGCTGTTTTACCATTTCTGCCCTTAGAAGAAGAAATCGCAAGGTCTTCTGTTCGTCGCTATTTGTAATATAGTTGGAGGCTTCTTCTGATCTTGGCCTAAACATAGAAGCTGTAGATATTTTTGTTATCTTTCCAACAGAAGTTGTATCATCTGAAGTTGACTTTCCTACAACAAGATATAGCGGTTAGAGTCAAGGCTGCGCAGAATTCTAAAGGAGGGCACTTTTGTCATTTGGTGGAATCCAAAGTTTTAAATAATTTGGTGAGTCGATGGAGGGTGGTGTTGGTGGTTATATACGGTGAGTGAGAGAGAGTCGCCCGAGACTCTATTCCAAGGGAAAATAAGAAGGGAAAATTAGAAAAAGCTTTGTGGAGTATTTTTTGTGCCGTACTGGGTAAGGATTGTTGTTCTTGTCATTGTTATTATTTGTCTGCGGTTGTTCTATTTTAGTTTTGAATTAAAAATTGTGATTTGGAGCTGAAATATAAATATGTTTATAGGGCTGATTAAGTAAGAATTTGAGGATTGGTTTTATTGTATCAGTTAGGGTTTGTAGTGGGGATATTATGTTTGTCTTGAGGTATTTGAGAATGGCTTGAATAATTGGGGTATGTTTAGTATCTGATTGAGATTATATTTTTATCAGTGGGTTCCTCTCTACGTGGTTTAGGAGCGGAAATAGGGTGAGTCCAGTTTGAGTTTTTGAATTGCGAGGTAAGTAACCCGATCAATATTGGTTTGTCTCATACCATTCCATGTTGTATTGTTGTAAGTAACTTGTTATCTGCTTGTCCCATTCCATTCCACACTTTATTGATGTTGTCTCCTTCGATCGCTTTTGTTGATCTTGTGATTGTTTGAGATTCTGAATATTCTTATTATTGATCAATTTATTCCTGAAATATTCGCTGTTGATATTTGTTTCCTTGTTAATCATTATTACTATTTGGTTGTTGATATTGAAGGTTCATTATTATTTCAGTTGTATCTTGAGAGTGTGCATTACTGATTCTCCTGAACTTATAATTGACTTGTGAGTATTGTGAGCTGTCTATGATCATGTTGTTTACATTCTAATTATTCGATTTGTTCCTATGATCAGTTTGATTGTGTTGTCCGACCATAGAGCCTTATGATGTGTGCCTTCTTGTGTGCATGGGGGTGGATGATCATAGACCTTACATCTTGGGCTCCTTAGTGCGCATGAGTATGTACAGGGTCCAGTAGGGGGGTGGGAGAATACCCTACCGTGCCTAGACGGCGAGGGGCCAGGTAGTGATGTTGCCGTGGACGTTCCGAGGGCCACGCGCGAGGTTTTTATTGTGGAAGTCTCAGAAGATGGGGTGGCCAAGATGGAGGTCTTGGAGATGGTCACCCCTACGCACACTGGACAGAGCTTGTTATTTCCCTATTCGTTGAGTGTTGTGGAATTTTCGAGTGGTCATAACAAGTGTGAGTGATATGGGTAGTATTTGATGTGATATTAGGGCCACAATGAGTGTCAGTGATATGATTGGTAGTCCTCTGATTGATGTGATATTAGTACATCTCCTTCCTAGTATGATGTGTCATTTCAGAGTATCTTCTCTCATCCATTGGTGATGCACCTTGAGATATTTGTTGATATTATCAGTTGTGACGTGTTAGGTAGTGTATTCATTCTTGGCTCATTGGTGAGTTTATCAACAATGTTATTTCTTTTCTCTGTTGGTAATCATGCAGTGGTTTCATTTGGTATTTTATTATTTGGCCTCATGTTTATTGAGATGGTTGAGTTGGTATTCCATTCTATTTGAGCTTCACCTTTGGTTTAATCATGCGTGGAATGCCTGGGTTACATACTGAGCATCTTTCGCTTATTGTATTCTATTTTTCCTATTTTTGCAGAGTAAAGGCAAGGGTTTCTGTGCGTTGACTTTGTCTTCTTTTGTTATCACGTCCAGTTGGTGATAGGTATTATATATGGATATGGATATTGTTGATGTTTTGGATCTGTATATGATTATTTTGATAGAGGCTGGTCTAGCGGCTCTGTATATATATGGATCGCTATATATAAGGTGTATTAGATGCTCTGTTGACTACTTAAACTTTCTTGGGCATGCTGTGATATAGGTGATTATGTATATGATTGATTAAATGTTGTATCAGAGTTGCGCAGCGGAAGGTTTATATAGGTAATTGAATATCTTGTTAATTATATATTATCCGAGGGTTGTTATCATGTGAGATTATACAGGGTGGATATTTTGATGTTTTAGAAAAGAAAATGGTGAGTTTTGAGGCATGTGACGTGCTCGTGTCGGTATTTTTGGGCCCGGGCCGTCACAGTTGGTATCAGAGCTTAGGTGGCATGCATGTGTCGATGGTTTGGGACGCGGGCCGCACACGGGCCACTGACACAGCTTATTTTTCTCGTTTATTTGGTTTGTGTAGGTTCTCTTGCAGGGGCGGACCTAAAGGTTGGCTGGGCCAAGCTATAACCCGGCCCAGATTTTTTCAGAAAAAGCCCTAATATCCCATCTATAATCAACCATAACTTTAACCTAGATGAAATCAACTAACCCCTCTTTCTCTGTGCCTTTGTAATTGCAGCCAATCCATGAAATCAGTGAAACATCCAAGTCCATCCATCGTTGCGACCTGTCGCAACCGCCGCATTGTGGTGGCGGAGCTTCTTGGAGAGGAAGTAGAGGAGGTCTTGGGTGAAATTGGTCAGGTTTCATGTGGGTTTGGATGAGTAGGTGAGGCTGCGGTGGTGGTGTTGGGGTGGGGGGGGTTGTGGTAGTGAACTGGTTTTGTTTACATTTTCCACATTTTTTTTTTCTTTTTTTTAGTGTGTTTGTTGTTGGATTTTGATGGTGGATTTGGAATCTAAAAATATTTGGGTTGATGGAGAAGGGTTGAGTAGATAAAGTGGGTTTAATAATCACTTTAAAACACAATTATAAATTGAGTTTTTCTTTTTTTTGGTCATGATGAGATTTTTAAAAATTTTTAGAATATCTATTTATAAGTTTTTTTGGGAGATTTTTTTTTTGTATCATTTAGGTGGGTTTAATATTAAAATAAGGTAGATTTTCCTATTTCATTTCATCTTTAGTTATTTATTTATTTATTTTATTATTATTTTTCTTTCATTAATTCAATGGATGGAATTTTCATGGAATTATTGAATGAATCTTTAATTCTTTTTTTACATTTTTTTATTTTTGAGAAATTATCGCCCACCTTCACTTTATCCTGCCTCTCTCTCTTTTCCTCTTGTTTTCCTTTTATCGGTCACCCCACCCCTTTTTTGGGGGGTGAATGATCACATCCAAAAAAAAAATGTTTTTTTAATTTAAAAGTAGAAATTTGCTACCGATTTCATCATTGAGAATAAAATTACAAACTCTGAACATGATAAGGGGGAAGGAAAGGGGACCAAACAAGAGAACGGGGGCAGATCCAGGACTTTATTTTGGGGTGGGCTGATTTAATATTTGATAAAAGATTTTTTATACAGTGTTTTTAATTTTTCTCTACAATCAAAATTGTATTTTTTAAAAATAAACTTAAATAAAAATAAAGAAATAATTAAAAAAAATAAAAAATTATAGATATTCCAAAAAATAAATTAAAAATCCTATAAAAAAAGGGGGAAAGTAATTAGAGATCCTCACTGCCACCCCTCAATTATTTTTAGGTCCCTGAACTTTTTTTATTTTTTTCTAGGTCCCCATCTCTCAGACTCATTATTTTTAAGTCCAATTTAACACTTTCCGTCAGACCCATTTTTTGGACTTTCGAAAATACCCTTTCAACAAATATATTTACCCAAACAATCCAAATCTCACCTTCTTCTTCCCTAAAGTGATCTCTTCTATTCGCCTTTTCTCTTTTTTTCCCCACCAAATCTCACCTTCTTCTTCCTTAAAGTGATCTCTTCTATTCACCTTTTCTCCTTTTTTTCCCCCACCAAATCTCAGAGAGAACGCAACCCAAACCCAGAGTCATTTCTTTCATCAAGTATGTTCGTCCACCCTTTGTATTTTTTCTCCATTCAATACCCTAACAAGCCCACCATTCAAAATCCTAAAAAGCCTACTCCATATGAAACCCTAAATAGGCCATCAACCTGACGCTCCCCCTTACAACGATGACGGCAGCGGCGACGACGACAATGGAGAATCACATAGACTTCAACACATAGAAATCTGCCTATTGTAAGTCATTTTAATATGTTCTTTTCAAAATTAGTTCTTCAAATAAATGTTTAGGTCTAGATTTAATGTGTGGTACTTCTTTCCATGTATGATATACTTTAGTGATATATTCCATGTTATAGTATCATTCTTTTACTGTGCTTCAGTGATATGTGGAAAGACAGGCAAGACCAGGTTCTCTCTTCACCCATCGCGGTCTCCCCCAACCTCTGTCTCTCTTTTTTCACCACCCTCCACTCAGCTATCCTCCACTATCTTATTCGTTCTCTCTTCATTTTATCTCGTTTTTCTTTTATGGAGTACCCATCCTAAAATTGTGGGTGGGGAGACTGATAGACGGGTGGGTGAAACCACACCCACTATTTTATTATTTAAAAATTAAAAGAAGATGGTTGAAAAAGATACATACACCCCCACTGCATTATTTAATAAAATAACCATGGTTGGGTTAAATTTGAAAAAGTCATATGACCCCTGGGAATGCATGGTTTTTAAAATTTTGAAGGGCACATTGACTATAAAAGGTATATATAATTTGCAAAAATTAAATTTCAACAGGGGTAAAAAAAAAAAACTTATAGATCCTGTTGTTATACAGTCGACTGTACAACCTCACACGTGTGTCCTCCAACACGTGCCAGATGCGTCAGGTGAAATTTTTTGAATTCTCGAGCTTTCAACGGCTAGCAAACCCTCTCTCAATTTTGAATTCACATAACCGTTATATCAAGAGAGAGAGAGAGAGACCCAATTTAATCACCCAATATTTCAAGAAATCACAGAAGTCGACAAGTGTAAAAAAAAAAAGGAAGAAAACCAACCCCTCAGTCAACTAGGGTTTCCATTTTTTTAATTCCGTTTTGAGCGATGTCGTTGGTGACGCCGGATCAGCAGAGGAGGCTGAGGTCTTCGATCCCGTGGTTCACGACTCCGGACCAGACTCGGAGGTCTGGCCCCGCTCCGTTCCCCCCTTTCGCGACTCCCCGGCCTGAGTCACGGCGGTTGGACCTCAGATGGCCCGACGGCGGGGTCCCCGGGCGGAGAGACAGGGACAAGGAGGTCAACGTGCAAGTCGTCCTCCGATGCAGGTCTTGTTTTTTTATTTTATTTTTTTGTTAATCCAAATGTGGATTTGACATATATGCACCATCGGATTCTGTTTGGAATGAAACGAGTGAAAAAGATGGAATTTTTAGATGAAAGAGTTTGTCTTTTGAAGGTACTATTTTTTGTGATATGGGTATAACACATAAGCACCATCAGATCTTGTTTTAGTTATCAAGATTGTAAAAAAGGGGTTTTTAGATGAAAGGGTTTTTGTTTATTTTGAACATACTTTTTTTTTTTTTAATGTGAAAAAAAAATCTGATGATTGTTCTATTAAACATAGGCCACTTAGTGATGATGAGCAACGCTTGAATGTTCAGAAGGTGATCATATGTAATGAACAGAAGAGAGAAGTTACTGTTTCGAGTAAGCAAATTGACAAGACCTTCACCTTTGATAAGGTTTGCAACCCCACTTTGTTGGATTTGCATGTTTATTATAGTTGAAAAATTCATTCTTGATTGAATTTAATCTAATTTTCAGGTGTTTGGTATAAATGCCCAACAAAGAACGATATATGATTCTGCGATTTTGCCTGTAGTCAGTGAAGTACTTGAAGGGTTTAACTGCACTGTCTTTGCATATGGGCAGACAGGTACAGGGAAAACATATACCATGGAGGGAGGAACAAAGTCTAAGGTGCGATTAATAAATCATATAGCAACATTTCATGATTAATTTGTTAATCAAACATTGAACCATGTTTATGATAGGGAGAATTGGCGACTGATGCTGGGGTCATCCCTAGAGCGGTCCGCCAGATTTTTGATACACTCGAAGCGCAGAAGGCCGATTACAGTGTGAAAGTGTCTTTCTTGGAGCTCTACAATGAAGAGATAACTGACTTGTTAGCTCCTGATGAGGGTACTAGATTTGGTGAAGAGAGGCAAAGGAGAACAATTTCCCTCATGGAGGATGGGAAGGGTGGCGTTTTTGTGAGGGGATTGGAGGAAGAGGTAGTTTACAGCGCAAGTGATATTTATAGCCTCCTGGAAAGGGGTTCAGCCAAGAGACGCACGGCGGATACATTATTGAATAAGCAAAGCAGGTACTGCATGTTTGGCCATGGTTATTTCCAACCACAGTTTAAATTATCGATCGATAAATCATTATATCGGTCTACTTTATTGACTGGGTAATACATTGATGAGGTCATTACTGATGTAATCGATATATCAAAAAAAATCATTGATATAAACAGGTCGACTCAACCGGTTTACCATTTTGATTTTTTTTTCAAGACCCAATGATCGATATATTGATTTTGATATTTTATTCCAATTTTGTTAATGTACATGATTTGATATAAGTTGTCTTGTGGTACTGCAGCCGTTCGCATTCTATCTTTTCTATAACCGTCCATGTAAGAGAAGCAACAATAGGAGGCGAGGAACTTATAAAATGTGGAAAGCTTAATCTTGTAGACTTGGCTGGCTCGGAGAATATTTTGCGGTCAGGTGCCCGAGAGGTATGCCATTATCATTCTATCTTTACTCTTTGAACTTTTTTTACTCATCCCATGAATTACCTCAACAAAATTCATCCCGTTGTTTATCTGTTTGTCAACTAATGCTGGTACTTCATGTTTTGGAAGTTTATTCAAATTTCTGAAGCATACCTCTGCAAAGGAGGTGGTAGCCATGGATGGCTAGACTTTGGTTTAATCGACCTAACACGCGGATGGAAAAATGTGTGTTTAGTCTAGGTCCTGGCAGATATTGTCATGTCCATAGAGCTGATCCAAATAATAATTGGCGTACAATCTTACATATATCAATTAGGTGGTGTGAGTTATAATTTACTTTTTGTTACGAAAGACACACACAATTAAGAAATCCAGTTTATAAAAAACTGAGCTTTGATCCTGATTATTAATGCTGATAACTCTTGGACGTGTACCCAACCTTGACATTGTTAGAATAGTTAGCCAATTCTATGGATGTTATGGTCAGATTCCAAATGTATTATGATGTGAAAAACAGGTGGTTGTGCACTTAGGAAACATGTACAACGTGTGATGTTCCAGTAAGTTGGACCAATGCAGCGTGATTAATAAAATAAAAGTGATAAAAATTGAAGATAAAAGCAAAAAGAATGAGTCTCTTTTTATATGGTCCATTCTATAGAAATAACATATTCTATCTAAAATAGAGAAATACAACCCTTATATAGGATGCACAGAAATTCTATCCAAAAGTAATCTTCTTATTGCAGCAATTTGACCATTAACCAATTTAAAGTGAATAGACAAATTCTGAACCTTTAATAAATGGACTCAGTTAATACATAAAATCCCTAGCTAATGGAGCATGCAAGAGGTAAGTCAACATATTGCCGAAATGTTACCTCGATAGTCAATTTGCACTCCCCAGCAGTGTATGTACACTCTACTAGTTAATTTATATCATTAACTGTCAGGGTAACCTTCAGGTTCTATATGTTCAAATCTACGAAAATTGTGAAACCTGGCATCTGATGGAGTATCTAAAGCTGAACATGTGACGGAAAGGTCCAAATGGTAGAATTGAATTATTGGAAGTCTTATTGTGATTGTGTTCTCCTCTTCAAATTGATGTAACTTTTATGTGAAAGGCAATGAAAACTTAATCTCTGTTGATTGCAATTAGTTGTGCACTACCAATGTTATGTCAATGTCAACCAGCCTTACAAATATTAACATGGAGTATATGAAAATGAATGGATACTAATGAAGAAAATCTGATGATACCTTGATTTAGCTTGGTGATTGTGTCGTGTGTACATGTTTCCATAATTGCAACTTATGAATAAATATTTCAGTGTAACTGTCCCATCTCCTGTATTGGATGCATTTTCTCAAAGAAGTGTTTCCTGCTTCTATATTTGATATCATCTCATTTATGTTGCTCTTCCTGATGCCATGTTTCATAAACATAAGATAAACGGGGGTAGTGAAACATGCAAGAATTGTGATTCGTACATGAAATTTTACTTCATGCATGAAATTTTGATCTAAAAGAAATTCCCTTTTTTTATGATTTCGGACATGGGGATTCTGATCATAACAAGGACTTATCACAGGGTCGAGCAAGAGAAGCAGGTGAGATAAACAAAAGCCTATTAACTCTTGGACGCGTCATAACTGCACTTGTGGAACATTCCGGTCATATACCTTACAGGTTTGCAAGTGCATGCCATTTTAAACTGACATTAAATTTTCAAATCTTAATATTTTTGTCTTCTTGTTTTAATCAGGGATAGCAAATTAACAAGACTTCTAAGAGAGTCCTTGGGTGGGAAAACAAAAACTTGCATTATAGCAACTGTATCCCCATCTGCCCATTGTTTGGAAGAAACTTTAAGCACACTGGACTATGCTTATCGAGCCAAAAACATCAGAAACAAACCAGAGGTTCCACCACTATTTTTTGCATGCTCCACCAATTTTCCATTTTTTTATTAATTTAAAGATGCTTTGTATTTCGGTTGCAGGTGAATCAAAAGTTGTCAAAGTCTGTGCTTCTCAAGGATCTTTACCTTGAAATTGAAAGAATGAAACAAGGTTTGTTCATGATTTTAGACCTATCTTGATGCATGATTTTTATTCTATCTTGCCCATGCCCACCCATTTTGGATCATAAACAGATGTTCGAGCAGCAAGGGAAAAGAATGGTGTTTACATTCCTCATGAAAGATTTGTACAGAATGAGGCTGAGAAGAAGGTTTGTTCTACTTCCGGGTTGATGTTTCTTGAACTTGTAGTTCTGCCTTCTGTTTTATTGAATATAACAAGGAGCTTCATACAGATGATGAATGAGAGAGTTGAATCCTTAGAAAATGAACTGGAGCAGTGGAAGAAGGTAAGAATATAATATTTTGATTAGTGGTTCCTAGTATGGTGTGTTTGTTGAATGACTTAACATGTGCTTTTTGGCAGAAAGCTAATAGGTTTAAAGAGTTCTACGATGCTGAGAAAGAACAAACTCTCAACTTACGAAGTGATATAAAGCAATGCAGGGTAGAGTGGCCTCTTGTGAAGATAATAATTTTAATTTTCTTCAACACATGTATGATTTTCATAATTGTAAGTCTTCCATCTTGTAGGAGAATTTGGAAAATGTCAACAGGGCATTCCAAGAACTTCAAGAAAATCATCGGATGATCAAATCGGTATTGAAGGAAAAAGAATTTATCATTTCAAAACTACTTTGCTCAGGTAAGTAACTGGGAAAATAATGTATCATTGTGATAAGGTCAGTTAAGATTCTAAGAAATTCCATGTTGATACTTTGTACCTCCTTTGACGCATGAACAGAAAATTCATTACTCGAGCAAACTAAGGAACTGAGAACCAATTTAGAAACAACATCAGAGGATTTAAATACACTTTTATTAAAATTAGGTATGCTCCTTCTGTTTTTATTGGATTCATATGAGTTGATGTTGTATTTTGTTGTCTGTTTTACTGTATAAATGATCACATATACTCTTATTAGATTGCAAGACAAAGTTGGAAGGAGAAAACCATGAACTGGTTTTGAAATTTGGCTTTCAACTAGATCAGAACCTGAGGAATTTGCACAAGATCGTCATTGAGTCAGTTTCACAACAGAACCAACACTTTAAATCCATGGAAAAATGCATCAGCTCATTTCTTGCTAGTAAATGCGAGGTAAGCTGTGAAGTTTATAATAAAAATTGTCAGAAGTTTAGTGTTCACATGCTTTAATTAATACATTTTTTCAGGCAACCAAGAATTTGGAATCAAGGATTGGGAAAATAAAGGATTCTTATTCGTCAGGAGTTGCAATCATGAAAGATTTTGCATGCTCTTTACAACAGAAGGCCTCTCAGAATTTAGAGCACATGGAAACAACATTTTATGCTCAAGCGTTGACCATTGAGAATGTATGTAGTAATAACGAAGAATACTATGTCTTCTGTGGCTTCCAAATTTGTTAAATAGCTGAGTGGTGAATAATTTCATGTCTCTTCACAGTTTTTGGTCACTGCCGTCTCTGAGGCTGAGTATGTTCTTCATGATATTCAAGGGTCCCTTTCTGAACATAAACAGTTGGTATCTTTCTCTGCCAAGCAGCAGGAGGAGGTATAACTTTTCTGGTTTAAATGGGTTTATGTTTTGGTCTTTCCTTTGTATATCTATGTTGATTCTGTGCTCAGCATTTGATTCAATCCTGTCTGGGAAATTGTAGGGATTGCAACGGAATCTGGTGTCAACATTAGTGATCTCAAAAACAACTATTGATTTCTTTAATGACTTTCATAGCCGTGCTTCTCGACTTATGAAGATTCTTGAAGAAAATCATATAGAAAGATCCTGTCAAATAGCAAGTTTTGAGATGAAATTCAAGGTAGATTCTTTTTTCTTTTCTTTTTTTATGTTTCATTTTATGAGCTGATAAACACTACACCTCTCTCAGGATGACTCAGTGCGAGAGGAGAAAGAAGCCCTCGAAAGGATCACAACAATATTGGCAAATTTGACAGCTAGGAAAACAAATATGGTTGGTGCCTAATATAAATCAACCACCCACTTATCTTATTACACCGTATTTTTACAAGTATTCTCTCATATAAAATAAACAGGTCTCGGAGGCGTTGAAGAACATGAGTGATGTAAATATTGAAGATAAAAGGAAGTTGGAACAAGAAATGTTCAGCATTCAGAAAGTTTCAGAAGATGCTAAAAAAGAGTGGAACTCATATATAAGGAAGGTGGAGAGCCAGATCCAGGAAGACACGTTCACCATGGCTGGAGCGAGGGGGACTATGGAACATATTCTCCAAGACTGGTAAGACTTTCATCTAATTTAACAGCATTTGATCAGATTAGAATTGAATAGATATTTGAAGTTTGTTTTCTGATATCATTTATGTTTGATGCATATAGCTCAAAGAAGGTGGACGATTCTAGGCAACAATGGAAGAATATTCGGTTGGTTGTAGGTCATATCAACAATAATAGCACTACTGAAATCACAACATATGTGGAGTAAGTTCCTTGTTCAATAAGATATCCTAGCCATCTTATTTAATTTCTTCTTATACGTGGAACCATTCTTTTGTTTCAACAGACAAAGTATATCTGCAAACTCTACTGCTCTAGAAGAAATAATGTCAACATCCATGTCTGCTGAAGAGAAATTCAGTGATGGAGCTAGTGACCTGTTTGTTGGTGTGAACAGTAAGTTCATTTTCTTTTGGTATAATTTCAATTTGATGAATTGAGCAGCCTGACCTATTTATGAATGCTCAGATTCTCTCTCACTGGACCACAAAGCTAAGGAGGAGTTGGAATCATTAATGGGCATGTCTGTAAAGCATTTCAATAGAATGCAAGACCACCAAAATGAAAACATTTGTGATATTAGAAATCAGACAGAGAGATGCTTTAAGACAGACTACAAGGTATGCTCTTGAATTGCCTTTCTCTTGCCTAGTTCAAGTTAATGTAGCTCCTTCAGAGTGATCATTGAAAATTCCCTGTATTCTTTTACATTTTTTTTTCTATTAACCATATGGTCATGCTTTTACTTTTTTTTAAGTAGTCTTTTGATTATGTGCCCATTTAACAGGTTTACCAACCAACATGTACAACCCCGAAGAAGCGAGATATCATTGTGCCAAGTCTGGCATCCATAGAGGGATCAAAGGCACCTCCATTTGATGAAATCGTGACAATTATGCGATCAGAGAACAGATCAAATGAGAGGATTCCAGAGGGAAAGGCAGTGAGAGAGCTGCCGCCTGATGAGCTTTCAGGTACACCAAGAAGTCCTCTCACAGAAGTCAATTGATATACATTTGGTCATGCAACAGTAGTTGCTTCAGTGATGTTGTTAAGGGTGCATCTTTTTAATTAATCGTGTCTATAGAGTTGGTTTCTTTACATACAAGTTGTCATTAGAATATATATAATCTTATATATATCATTTTGGACGAGTGACTGCGGAATTGACTTCATATGCTTTGCACAAGATGCCTCTGTATTATAAATTGTGGAGATCTCCCATTGTGAGCCTTTGTGAGTGTGTTCTTTTGTCTTATTGGGTGGTCTCTTCATGCAAAAAACAATTAGGTGTCCTTGTTTCAGGTGATGCCTAATTTTTTCTGGATTTGTTAATGCATCTCTTCTGTCATGATAATCTTCTAAATTCAGTATATATATAAAAAAGCATAGGTGGACTTCAAAGGGCAGCAACCAATCCACAGATGACTGTTTTATGGGAGGCAGAAGGGGACATACAACACATGATGCACTAACTTTCATGACTTTCTTAACTGTTTCAAGTCAATCCTCAATTGTGAAATAAAAAGACACTTGATGGTCTTAAGAGAAAAAGGTCCTTATCATCATGCTAAAGGTATGACTTATGGGAGACTGCAAAGTCTTTTAACAATGCATGCAACAAACACATCTTATGTTGAGATGCATTTAGCATCTTGAATTTGGGTGATAGTTTTTCTCATGGCATTCAGATCATTTAGCATTTCGCTGACCTACAAAAACTGTTAAATCAAATAAATTAATCAATCTATCCAATTTGGGAAAGTATAAATGTATATTGTTATTGTGCAACAGTTTTCTCTCGTCCTCCACTTTGTAGGACCAGTGCATGCATTATTCCCCTTTAGGAGGTGTCTCAGCATGAGTTAGTGATGAAACATCTTAGGCCCACATTACCACATTTAGGTGAGCTAACTTAAGCAAGTGAAGTTTGTTGATCATAGACTTCTTAATCTTTGTTTGTTTTGTTTTATGAGATCACACAGAGGAAGGGAGAAGCTTACAGTACTACTTAATCTACTTGGGATTGTTAAAATGTATTGAAAATACTTAACAATGTATTGGGAATATTTACAGTGTACTGAAATAATTGGACGGGGGCATTTTATGCGAATGTTAACAATGTACTGTACTGAGAGTGTTAACAGTATGCTAAAATAATTGGGCGAGGGACATTTTCGGTATTTTTGAACAGCATCTGACTGGAGGGACCTAAAGATAATTTTCACCACCTCAAGGACCTAAAAGAAACTTTAAAATTTTCAGGAATCTAAAAATAATAGACGAGTGATCAAAGGGACCCCTAATTAATTTTTTCTTTTTTCTTTGACCAATATTTATGCGGAAATGATTTTTAAGCTCTAAGATTAGGCCCCGTGACAAGCCCTGTGGCGTTGCATATGTAGAATTCCTTTTATACCCTTCTAATTTATCTGCCACTTTAAAAAAGCATTCTGACGTGCCTACTCATCTTCGGCGAATCACCACACCTGGATTTCTCTCATCATCCTATATTATATGAGAGCTGGTTGGACTACCTTTCAAGCCGTCCTCCAACCTCCTCCGACCTCCATCTCCACCTTTTTTTAAAAAAAATACAAATATATTTCAAATGTATTTGACAAACAAATTGCATTAGTATATGTCATTTTTTTGTGCATGTTTTTGTGATTTGATATAATGTTATTTAATGATTAACTATTTTGTTAAATATATAATTATAAGTTATATTTTCTGAAAAATCAAAATGCAATTAAATTTGAACCATGCAATGATTTAAGATTATTGTTTTACCTCCTAGAAGTAAGTCACACTATATGCTTCATCTTTTTTTTTGTTTAAACTCAAAAAATGTATCAAATATTCGAGATGATCTATAATGAGGGTAATATTTTTTGTCTCTCCTCTATTTTGGTTTTTTCTATCTTCTGTGATTTGAAATTAAGATACATTGTTCAAGATTCAATTACATTTTATGAAATCTACATACTTACAATTACATTATATGAAATTCAGATACATTTTTTCAGACCTAATTACATTATATGAAATCCTAAATTTGAAAATTCAGTTGCATTGAAAATTCAGTTATAATTAAAATTCAAATACATTATTCCAAATCCAGTTACATTCTGTTCTATAAAATTCAAATGCATGGTTAATATTAAAAACTTTAGTTGCATTGAAAATTCAATTAAAATTAAAATTTAGATACATTGTTTCAGATTTAGTTACATTCTATGAAATCCCGATGAATGTTTAAATTTAAAAACTCATTTCCATTAAAAATTCAGTTATAATTAAAATTTAGATACGTTATTTCAAATCCAGTTATATTTAATGGTATCCAAATGCATATTTAAATTTGAAAACTCAATTATTTTAAAAATTCAAAAAAAAAAAAATGGATTGGAAAAAAAAAAAAACAATGCAATGGCTCGTTTTGATTCAAAAAAACATATAAAAAAAACAATGACTACTTCAAGGCTGGGTTGTTCTGAATTGAAAAAAAATATATATTACTGGATTTGATTGATTTCAAAATGATTCCAAAAATACAAAGCAATGGATGCCGACTGATTCCAAAAAAAGTTCAAAAAACTAGTGATGGCAAATCACGATCGTCCTTTCCATCACTCAATTTAATCGATGAATTGACGGGATTTCTCGCTTCTGTTAAGAGTTTGCGAGAAGGAGGTGAAGAAGTGGGACCGATGGAATGAAAACGTGTTTTTTTTAGAAGAGTGTTTAGATAATTTGATTTTTCAATTTTTTTTTAAATCAAACGCTCAATCAATTACATTATGATATTTATTAGGGTGTAAACAAAAAAAAAATAAAAAAATCTTATTTTACTCAAACACTATTTTTATGAGTGTTGCAAAGGAAAATTTTAAGTACAGCTCACTTTGTTTATTTTTCATCGTGCACACAAATACACCATTGAAACAAGGTATGTCTTGGGCTGCCTAGGGGCTAGGGCCCTCTCCACCAAATTTTATTAAAAAAAAAAATTAATTTTTTTATATTGATTTTTTTTACAAACTTGAACATATCCTCCCATTTATTTTAAATTTTGAACTTATAATTTTTATTTCTTCAAAAATATAATCATGGTTGACATCTTTTATGCAAATTAATTTTGCTCTTTAAAATCTTATTCAAATCTTTTTTGACCTTTTGGTTTATTTGTTTTATTTTTATTCCATTCCCTATTTTAATTTATTTGTTTTCCTCATAGAGGAAATGATCTTATCTTTAATGAATCAATAAATAAAAAACAAATTCCTTATTTAAGATAAAAAAAAAATTTATTGTTTTTATTCACTTTTAAAATGAAAAACTCGATTTGTGTTTTTTTTAATACCATTTGTTTTTTAATTTTTGTTTTCCTTGATTTTTATAACTATTATGGAAAATAATTTTTTTCACTCAAAACTTTTTTTTTATAAAATACATATGGATCCTATTTTATGAGTTGGCCCAGTACCTGTTACTTTCTAATCTTATGGGCGGCCAAAAGTTTAAAATGAATTTAGTGCGACTTTGTGTGCAAATCAATTTAAATGTATATGATTTTGATTTGATTGTTTAAATTTGTTGATCATAGATAAGGGCAATGTTTCAATTAAATTTTCTTGGAGCAGCTTTTGAAAAAACCTTTTTTTGACGAGTTTTCTTTTTCAAGGAAAAGGAAAAAAAGAAAAAAAAGAAAGAAAGAAAGAAAGAAGAATGGAACAGCCTGCAATGGGAAGTTCATGTTACATTCAATCAATTGAAAAAGGACAATGTTACAAGCAATTCATTTTATAGACTGAAACACAGACCGTATATGTTTTTATTTTAAAATCATAAATCTTATCTAGTGAAGTGTGTACTTTTATAAATGGTAAAATATATATGTTTTGATGAATTGAATGATATCATTTATAGAAAATGTGAAAAAGTTTCAACGATGTATATATCTCGATACACTAAGTTGAGGGTTTTTTTTTTTATTTGAACGGTAAACACTTGTCTTAATATATTAAGGAACAAGAGTCCAAAAGAAAATTATACAAAATAGAAAAGGCCATAAAATTAAAAGCTCATGGAAATAAGGTGAAGGGGATTTCTTCCGACATCCACTAGCTAACGGGCCATAGGTCACTAAAACATTATGGGCCCTTTTGGATGGAGGCATAAGCTATTCTAGGGTTTATACCTATTCCAGAAATTGTTGACTTTATCAATAGAATAAGAGATTTTGTGTTTGGTTGTGTTTTCAGTTATTCTTATTGGGAAACGTAATAATAAATGTTGGAGTGTTTGGTTGATGAAGAATAAGATGTGAATAAGGTGTAAAAAGTTGATTTGACATGTGAGCCTCATTAATGTATAAGAGGTGATGACATGTGATTTGATGTGATGATATGTGATTTGATAGGTGGGTCCACTTATACCAGTGGAAGAATAACACAATTCCATAGGTGGACTTGGAATACAAATATCAGCTTATTTTCTCCTTATTCCGCATAGCTATACCCCCTTATTCCCTCTACCCAAACATCTTTTTTGTCTTATTCTCCTCTATTCCTCCCCTATTCCACCCTTATTCCTCTAGCCAAACAGCCCCTATAATTTTGTCAAACTGAAAACTAATACTCTTTACCCCCACAAGAATATTCCCCCAGTTCAAGATGAGAGACCTTTGGCTAGCTTCAAAATGTTCTCCCTTAATGGTCTTTGACCCCTAAATATGACATGGGTGTTAATAACTAGTAAGTAAGGTATATAGGACAAGGTATGCAGTATAATTGTGTCATGTTTATTGAGCTACGATGGAACACAATTGCAAACGATAGCACGTGACAAATATATGGCGTGTCCTAATTGGCCGCAATAAAAAAAAAATCACGTACCACAAGAAAAATGACAAGGGAACCATTTTTATGTAGTCATTTTTTTAAATCAATGTATGTTTTAAATTCTTTAAAAATAAATATTTATCTGATTAAATACATACATTCACAAAAAAATAAAATAAATATTATATACTTGAATAATTGAATGTATTTTTTATTGCATTTTTTTAGGGCTACAATTTGGGTCGAATTCAATCTGAATCCGATGGGTTAAACCCGATTTTTATATTGGTAGGGTTGTAAAAATCGGGTTCGGGTTTGGGTTGACCAATTCGGGTTGAGTAAGAAATCGGGTTGATTTGGATTGGTATATAGACAACCTAACCAACCTCAACCCCGTAGTAGACACTCCATATGATATTCTAAATAGGTCATGGCGTCATTGATACTTAATTTTTTACTCTAGATTTCTATCTTTGAACCATAATATAAGTTTTTGGTGGATTTATATTGTTTTAGTAGGTGATTAAAATTTATAAAATGTGTATTTTTAATTAAAAATTAGGCTTGAAAATCTGGTTCCGCGGGTTTGTTCAAGTTAATTACCACGGAGTGGATTCAGTTTGAAATTTCGGTTGGGTCAGGTTATGGTTAAACACCTTGAACTTTGGATTAGGTTTGGGTTGGGGTCAATCCGAACCCAACCCGTCCGAGTTGCAGCCCTAATTTTTTAGAGTATAGTACATCAGAGACTTCATATCCTCAGTTAGGATACAGGATGACTAAAGTACAAACGCGAATACCATAATCATATCCACATAAGAGGCTCAACGTATACTATGAAGAATAATATATGGTGTATATACCTTAAGTGAGATGGACCTACAAAGTGAAGAATATACCCCTTGTGCTTATATACCACAAAAAAGTGGAATCCAAAAGACCATCATCATATCAAATGACAAATATACATGAGATTATGATAGAACAGGTATGTGTAAAGCAACACTACAAGTTAATTTCTAGCTCCCACAGGTGTGCCATTCTGATAGATCATAAAAACCTTTCTAAATTACTTTGGTTTAACAAAAAAAAAAATTTGACAAAACTTTATTTGCAAATGCCACTAGTCCAATATCAATTGATGGGCATGGTCATTGAAGCACTAAGAACATATATTTAATTAAGAAGATAAGGGGAGGCATACTGTGTTTTCAATTAATTAGGAAGATAAGGTGACTTGTGTTTTTCTAATAGGACAAGATAACGAGGAGAGCTATTGAGGGACCACTTCCCACAATAGAAAAACGAAAACCTAAAAAAGTAGGGACATCCAGTCTCGTTGCGGCCCCCACATGTCTTAATTTTTTAAAACTTGATGTTTTAAAAATATATACTTCATAAAAAAATAACACATATTTCAGTGAATTGTATATACCTCTTTGCACAAAAATTTATATGTTTCATCTAATTAAACATGTTCTATTGACGAAATGAGACTGTACGCAAGACTATATGTAAGGATTGCCTATAATAGTGCGCGACCTAAAAAGAATATGTTATAACACTAAAAGTTGGAGACAAAACCACTTGCTTATCGTTCTAAACTTTTATCAACACCCTATCATCCCCACTAAGCTTCTAATTTAATTTAATCTTGATGTACGATGTCTTCCTAACAACCTTTAAAAACATAATCGGGAATGCAATCTAAGGTAAAGCCTTTCTTTATCAAAAGCTAAATCATGCTTTCATTATAGGTAAGGAAAAAAAAGAAAAAAAACCTCCTCTAAACTCATTCTCCATCACTGCATGTTCTCAGCTCACTAAGTGGACTAAGCATGCATGCATTCTTGGATTACTGAACATACAGGTTTTATATTTTTGTTAACATTTTAAAAAATGTATATTAATATATATATATATATATATATATATAGATGTACATGCAATTGTTCGTTAGCTTCCCTCACCTAATATTTTAATTTTTATATACATAAAAAATTATTTCTTTTTCTTTAATTCATATATATATATATATATATAATTTTATTATTCATAGCTAGGAGCCAAGGAACTAAATCAAATGGTTCAAGTGCAATGCGTGTACGAATGAAGACAGAAAAACGTACTACAAAATTTAAAATTAAGAATACGAGATTGTACTTGGGCCATCATGATTGAATTACTTAAACTTAATTAAAAGATGCCAGACAAATTATTACCAATGAAACCAAAAAGTATCCTTAATTAGCTTCTAGTCCAACTTACTGTAAAAAAAAAAAGAAGAACTGTGAGGATGTATAAAAGAAGCTTAGTGTACAATTTACATGTTTCCTAATTGTCATGGAACCATTATTAATTCATCATATGGCACTTCACCCTTGAACTTTGCTTATACAAACAATTATTTTGTAATAAACCATGTAACAAAAAATGATGACCACACAAAAAAAAAAAAAAAAAAAAATTCTTCCCCTCTCAGTTTTGAGTGCCATAACATATTTTGTATATATTATATTAATAACTTGATTGCACTGTTCGCTCATCTTGCACAGAAAGCGCACTTACGCTGAACCATATTTGACAGGTTGACAGATAGGGTCACCCAAGGAGTTTTGGGTCCTGATAGAAAAAGATTAGAAAAAAAAATTAAAAATTTACACTTACATGAAACTGTCTTATATTAAGATTTCTTCAATCAAATCCAAACTCACAATTGTTGTGCAATACATTACCAGTAACACCATATAACAACTGGATCTATCTTACAATGTTCTCATAATGGCGCACAACTGACACCTACCTCTCAACATCTGAACATCTGGGAACAAAAAACAAATAGGTTACACATGACATTGTTCATCCCTTACAGAGTTAAAACCTGCTGATATGGAGGACCCAAAAAAAAAGCAAAAACTACACTAAAACCCTCCTATAGTATGATATCATCTTTCTATAGTCAGAAACTGGGAGGCTCATAGTCCATCATCTTCCACATCATTGAATCAGTAGAGTAATCATCCCATACAGGAGAAGCAGCAACAGGAGGTCCGACTAATCCCTCCGTCGCCACCGCATCGATGTCCTTCCAAATCTGCTCCATCGGGTACCCTTTCACGCATTCGTCCTCGATGACCACTTCATCCATCCCCATAGAATTCGCCTCCATAGTAGTAGCAGTAGCAGTAGTGGTGGTGGTAGTAGATGATGACGAAGAAGGAGATGATAGAGACTGAGACGACATCGATCGTTTCATCTCCTGAGCCTTTTTCCTCATATGCGTCCTCCAGTAGTTCTTGATCTCGTTGTCTGTACGCCCTGGAAGTCTACGCGCTATGCGTGACCATCTAAACAAAAAAGTACAAATAATTATCAAAATCGATTTCAACATAGAAATCAGTCAAATTTCGAGAACATAAAATCTAAACCCAAACCTGTTTCCCCATCTGGAGTGGAGTTCGAGTACGAGTCGCTCCTCCTGAGGGGACATTCGGCCCCGTTTGAGGCCAGGGTGGAGGTAATTCACCCAACGCAACCTGCAACTCTTGCCAGTTCTGTTGAGACCTACAATCAAAAACCATCACATAACATCCAAAATTAAACTTGCTCCCCAGCACCCCCTCATCGCATCACCGTATTCATCGCGGATACACAAAATTTTTTAAAACGTTTATGATCTATAGATCCTACTTTTGTTTATACTTTTTTTGGAACCGCCACCCCCCCGGCGAACCTGAGACTTTGGCTATGAAATCCCAACGGCGTTCCCCGAAAAGCCCAATGAAGAAGACTAGTTGGAGGTCCTCTTGCTCGGTCCACGGACCCTTTCGGATCTCCTCCTTCACTACCACCATCTCTTTTTTTTCTTTGGTGGGTGTGTTGGGGACTTTCTAAAGCTAGAGCTCCTCTCTGTCTCTCTCTCTCTCTAATCAGAACTCGCACTTACTGATAACCCTCCATGAGATTGATAGGGGGCATTTTATACCGATGAATGCGTTAGTGATGTGATGTCATGGGGCCATTTGTTAGCATTTTGTTGTTATTGCGTGGGGTTCGATTAGTGATCGATTGGTGTTCGGATCTCCATCGAAAGTACGTCAGAGAGGATGAGTAGGGTCCCTCCCTACAATGGAAGGGAAAGAATAATAATAATTAAAAAAACAAACAAACACCACTAACACTAGATGTTGCAGTCATTCTGTACAGGTGATTTGTTATTCTTGAATTTGTGTTTTTTTTTTTTTTTTTTTTAATGTGTCTGACAAATCATTTAGAACATCTGATACATATTTTGCTATATTTTGGAGTGGAGAGGGAGGGGACCACAGAAGCATTCATGGTTATTGTTATTTTTATCATGATTTTTGTGAAAATATTAAGTGATGGGATGCAAAATTAGTACATGTAAAATTAGTAGTGGTTGTAATAAAAGAGAGGATCACCAGATTCAGAAGCAATAACAATTGTTATATCTGATCTGTCCTCTGAGTGAGATGAAAGGGCATTGAAGATTTTTCTTAAACTTATATAAGTCTATGAAGTGATTTTGTATATAACATCAAAAGTATTGGTTTCACTACTGGAAAAATGATATTCAGTCATTTATATGCTTTTAATGTAACACTCTATTAATTCCTTTATATTACTAAAATCAATGATCACGCATGTTATGGTATAAAGGTTCATGTACTTGGAAATTATATGCATGATGTGAAAGCAGGAAAAAAAATTGCAGCAGATGTGTTTGTTAAGGTTGATGTTTGTTTTGCAACCTACGGTCTAGTTTATCCTAATGTTGTCCTTTGAAAATCTTAATAAAAAAGAGTGGATAATTATTATTTAAATTTTTCATAGATTAAAAAATCCCCATTGCGATTCAAAGTAAGAAAAAACATGATATCTCATTTTTTATAACAGACAAGATATATTGTTGTTTAATCACTTAACATGGAACTTATTCTTTTACATCACTACTTATTCTTTTATCAAACTTGGCTTAAAAGTAATGAGCTTTTTTTTTAAAATTTGAATAATTAGAAGATAATTAATTAGGAATGCTAATTGAATATTCTAAAAAATGATTGCTACTATTATAAAATAAAAGGGAAAGAGATGGAAACACAAAACAAACATAAGATAATTTGGCGCACAAGAGAGGTAGAGAAAGTATTTCTCAAGAACTTCTCATTTTATTTCCATGCCTTTCATGTTTGACAAGCTCTCTATTTAGAGGGAAAATAACCATAATGACTCATTCATGTATTTTCAATATACATGAATTTACAATTAATTTGATACACTAATGTATACATGCACCAAAAAGTCATTCACAATTACATGCATCTACAATTATATGCACATTCATATGCATGTATTTACAACACTCCCCATTGAATGACCTTCACACAAGAATATGTCTCGTTAAAACCTTGCGAAAAAAAACCCTGTGGGATAAAAACTCAGCGAAGGAAAAAGAGTAAAATATTCTGGTGTATGTTTTCGTACTGCCTCATTAAAACCTTGCCAGAAAAAACCCAATAGAAAAAACCTAGTCGAAGGAAAAAGAGTACAGTACACAAATATTTTTTAATTAAATTACTCCTCCTGTCTTTAGCATGAAGATCTTTCAGTCGATGCATTCCAATGTTTTGCTTCAGCTTCTTGAACGTCACAGTTGGTAATGCTTTGGTGAATAGATCTTTGATGAAGCATCCTTTTAAATTATGTTATACATGTAATATTATCTTCATGATGAATGTTGAATTATATTTAACCATTAGAAAATCATTTTAAATAGAATAAACCCATATTTGTTGTTTTACAAAAAAAATGTTCTTTTCACAATACCAACGTCTTCATGTAAAATAAAACTTGACCAACAAGTTAACTAAAAATACAATATCTACCTTGTGCGAAATATAGTAAAGCACTTTCTGCATTCATATATGCTATTTGCACTAAGATATGGTATTTCAGGACCAAGAAGTTTTTCATTATTTTCTTATGGATGAAAAATAGTCTTTATTTGTGTCAAATGACCTGACATATATAAGAAAACTTAATGGATCAATATTTGTCTATATTAAAGTTCTTTAGAACTTTTCTGTACTACACTGTCTGATGGTCAAAGATTCTACTTGGGTTTTGCTCGATCTATAAGCTAAGACAATATTTTGTTTTTCTAAGATTTTCATTTTGATTAACTCTTTCTTTAAATATAAAACAATTTTTGTAAGCTCTTCAGAAATCCCTATATATTCAAATCATAATCATATACTGCAATAATAGCAAATCTAGATTCCAATTTCTTCATTAAAATACAAGATCAAATTAGATTGTACCCATACCCTTTTTTTAATAAATATTCACTTAGGCGATAGTTCCAATGTGCCTAGATTGCTTTAACCCATGTAAAGATCTTTATAATTTGGTAGAATAGATGCTTTGGGATGAGTTATTTGCGTTAAGCATTTTAAATCCTTCAAGGAACTTCACTTTCTAGTGTTCCGTATAACTATACTGTAACTACATCCATTAGAAGCATATTCAGTCCTTTTGAGACTGCCAAAGTAATTAAAAATCAAAATATGGTTTGCATCCATCATAGGAGAATATATTTTTTCATAGTCAATATCAGGTTTCTGTAAAAAATCTTGTGCTATAAGACATGTTTTATATCTCACAATTTCGTTTTTGTCATTGTGCTTTCTTACAATACCCATTTGTATCCTATAGGCTTTACATTTTTAATTGTTTTTGGACAACAAGTCCAAATACTTTACATTTCGCTAGCGAATGTAATTCCACCTGTATTGCTTCTTTCTAATTTTGGCCAATAATTTTTTTTTTACGTCGACATTCTACGACGGTTTGTGGTTTTGGATCCTCTTTATCTTTTATAATAGCAAAAGCAACAGCATATGAAATATATTGTCGACAATGATTTTATTATATCCCATCTTTCTTATTTATTATTTAATGAGATCTCATTGTTTACATGTGCCTCCTCAAGGGCTATCTCTTATGAAATTGATCAATTTCTTTTGTTACTTGTATTGAGGTCTTTTCGGGACTAGCCTCTTTATTTATCTTTTCTCGTACCTTTCTCTTTCGGAGAATTAATTATTAATTTTGTCTTTTACACTAATCAGCCGGCCACACTTTTGGTATTCCTTATATTCATATACTGAATATTGTTCTAAATCATGATTTTAGCAGCTATAGCAAAATATATCATCAATGATCACTTATTTGCGATCCCACAAGATCTCTTTGTATTTGTATAACATATGGAATTTCCTCATTTCCATATATATCCTTTGAGGACATGTCACTTCAGGGATATGTGTCACTTCGGATATTTTATCTTCTGCAGAAGTTAATAATGTGGATCTTACAAGTGTTTCAGGCTATTTTGGAGCATTATTTTCTCTTTCATGGAAAAGAATGATCTTTTGAACCTATAAGTCTTCCATGCTTCAGGCATGTTTTGTGAATTATTTAACCGGTGGCATACTGATAGTTTTTCAATAAGAACACCAATCCGAACATGAGTTTTTATAGTTGAATATGTGACAATCACTTTTCTATATGAGTAAATGCATTCGGCACTGATGCTCAATTTTCTTATGATGAAATGTTCTAATAAATTTCACGTCGTTCTTTAAGCGACATATTTCCTCTCTCTAACGACGGAAATATTGTCTCATCGAAATAACAATCCACAAAAATCATGCGGTAAAAATATCAACTATCATCAAGAAAAAGAATTTTCTGGTTCTTTATTATATACCCAAATGAATAGTTCAATGCATCATCGCATACCATGAATATCTTAGACGACCATGCCAAATAATAAATATCATAGAACTTCTCGTTCATATGTTATAACCCACTGGGAGAGAGCACAATGCTTTTCTAATTTATGCTTATGGCATAAGATATGCTTCTGACCAAATGCTTTTCTAATGTATGCTTCTGGTATAAGATAAATTATTGTCGTTCATGCATAGATACTTCATAGTCACAATAGGATATCTGTTAAGACATATATCCTTAAAATTCAGTAGATTCTTCTAGATCTAGATGTATACAAATTCATCGTTGATTCTTTTTTTTTCTGATATCTGCTCTTCTAGAGCCTTCAATCAAGTGTAATACCAAAAATAATATTATTATTTGCATTAACGAATGTTAAACTTAAAAAAATAAGATAAATTTAAAATCACGAAAGTGCATTTCATAAAATAAAGAAAAATTATAAAAACATAAATACATAATCGACAAAGTTCTGATCATACATCAGGTACATGACCATGTTTTTCAGCACTACGTGAACAACAATAATTTTCCTTGAATTTTAGGGGTTTGTTTTGCAAACTTATTCTCTTTATTTTGCTTTTGTACAATAGCAATCCACTTCTGGTGGTTTAAGATGTTTTACAATCTCTATGATTGTTATGCTTCTAAATGTGTAAAATATGATCTCATCATTCAACTTCCATGGCTAAAATAAATATAAAAAAATGCATTTGCTTCATGCAGGGATGCTACGCCATTGGATTGGTACATATATATATATGATTTTTCATCAAAAGTTCATTACTCTGCAACGAACAATACATGAAATTGATGAATAATTATTGTTTTCGCTATTGCTACTGCTGGAGCACATATTTGAAGCATAATGGTCAGTGAACCTTTCATGATGAGGTAGTTCTTTCTAAATCCTCTTATTACAGTGTTAAAAGCTAATTATCATTTTTACATGTTCTTGCTGGGATACATGTACCATAATTATTATTATTATAATCCTTCGAGGACCAAAAAAAAAAAATTCATCTGTATTGTCCCACATGGACCCAAATAACCTGATTTTTATATAATCCTTCAGTGATAATAAAATTGTATGTAGTCCTTCATGGACACGTTAGTCATATCTTTTACATGATCCTTCAGGAATTCATTATATCAGAATTTTTGTATACTCATATATGGACAGATCTTTCACATAATTCTTCAGGGATCCATACTATCGTACTTTTTTTATGGTCCTTAAAAGATCCCTAAAAAAAAATTTCATACATTTTGTATGGTCCTACAGGATAATATTAATCATAACTTTTGCATGGTCCTTCAGAGATTCATGTATTCATCATTTTTTTTTCCATTGAAATAAGAAATGATGTTTAACCATTACTAGCCATTACATAATTCATGCTTATCTAACAAAATAATAATAACTATAACCCACGTTATTAAAAAGAACATGGTAGCATACTTTGCTCGCACATAGCTACACATAGAAGCCGAATAAAATTAATTAGATAGTAGTTGTGGCAGGTCAACATTATATCATGATAATTGGATTTGAACACATCTCACAAAGTATTAGATGTTTTATAATTCAATGTGATAAGGGTACATTCTTTTCATACCAACAGGGGAGAAGTGCATAGTGCATACTAGCATAAAAATGAAAGTTGTAAATTTTAAAAAATTGTCTGGTTAAAAAATATAGCTTACATATTAATTATAATTTGTATCACTTCATCTACATCAATATTGTAATGCATAATACATAAAATAATATGCAATTGCATTTAATTATTAAAGGCATAACTTTCATGTTATTGTAGACCATAATCAGAAATAAAAAAAGATACTATATGTAATGAGCCGTATGCACGGCTTACATATATTCAACACGGTTGTTTATAGTTCAACAATTTATATGAAATTCAGCTTCATTTTTTAATTCAAATAACGATTTCAACCATGATACTAGATATTATTAGCTACTATCAAATGAATAGAGAATGAAACCAGAAAATAAAAGTACACATTAATTAACACATGCAACTATATCAATGAAATATTACACCTATACAGTGCACATATATTAACCATATATGTATATTTACATCAAGAAGGTCAAATTGACTTTTCTTTAAAGATGGAGAATAATAAATCAAGATTAAATGATAATTAGAATAAAATTAATCAAAGTAAATGTATATATGAATCACAATTCAAACATTCATACGGATTTGATTATAAACTACGGATTCATCCGCATATTACTTATATGAGATAAGAATATTGATCATGGCCGAAAGTGGATTTACATATGTAGCATAGAGTATGAGATCAACACCCCTTTTTTTTTAATTAAAAAAAATGATAAAATTGTATACTATGCTGTATAAAAAATATCAAATAAAAGTCATGATGATTTGAACATCATCATCATCAACTCATCAAAAATACAAACCTCAAGAGCGTCGTCGTGCTGATAACGTATTATAAAATAAAAGGGAAAGAGATGGAAACACAAAACAAACATAAGATAATTTGAGGCACAAGAGGGGTAGAGAAAGTATTCTTCAAGAACTTCTCATTTCATTTCCATGTCTTTCATGTTTGACAAGCCCTCTATTTATAGGGGAAATAACCATAATAATTCATTCATGTATTGTCAATATAGATGAATTTACGATTAATTTAATGTATACATACACTGAAAGGTCATCCACAATTACATGTATCTACAATTACATGCACATTCATATGCATGTATTAAAAACGTGGGTATTGTTTTTAAACGTGAATGCCCCTTTTTATGCCTGTTTGGGCAGTAGTATTTCATCATGTCGGCCGGCACAAACGCGCCCTGGACGCAATGCCAAATGCGCCGAAAGGTTTTGTAAGTGTAAAATGGTATAGATTCACTTTGTGTAGAAATTGAACTATGCTTCCCATGTGGCTTTTTTTTTTCGCTTCACATTGAGCAATTTTTTTCCTTAGAAGCCTAGGAGAAAATCTCTAGGAATATCTGGAAAGGAGAAATGTTAAGTTCAATATTTGTACACCTTTTTTGTAGTCACATGTGCGGGTTTCACATCTTTTAATTAAATACATTATTTTTATCTTTTATAGAAAATAATATATATATATTTCATATTAATCCAATGCCTTTTGTAATAGAATACATTCGGATAATATATATTACGCTAAAAACTTTCATATATTACTATAGTGATATGGCTATTATAAATGAGGTTCAAAACTAACTGTACAACATCCCCATTTAATAACCATACACTTCAAATAAGAAAGAAAATTAAAAGACAAAGATTAATTTAACTAGATGACATGCATATCCTGTAGAAAATCTAAATCTAAGATAAAAAATAAAAGATAATGTTGAGAAAGAAAAGAGAAGGAAGAGGAACACAAATATATGGAGGATCTCTGCTTTTTTATTGATAGATTACATAAGATCTATTTATAGACTGAAATAAATAATTTGGATGGATACAAATCTCAACAGAGTTTATTGACTAAATCTTTCCGTTGAGATTTAATCTTATCTATTACAACTGAGTCAAACTCTTTATTCTTAATATATCCAACCTCGGACATTTAACCTCTAAAAAAAAAATCACGTTTACAAGAGCATGATGCACTTATTTTTGGCTTTTCCTTTTTTTGGAATGAACATTATTTTAACTCTAGTTTCATCTTAAAAAGGGAGAAATGCTCCATCAGATTTCAAAGTTAAAAGTAAAATGTTACATTCAGCCTCTTTTGTAATTTTTTCTACAACACATGCACATTTATTTTTATTTTTTTAAAATGACCACTATACTTTATTAATGAAATATTTTTTTTTTGGTAGAAACGAAATACATATTCGTATGAATAGATGATTTCATATACTGCACTAGTAACATGACAACTGCTATGAAATGAGTGTATCAGTGTCCAAATTAAAAACAATAAGTAATTATGAATAATAAATAAATACACCGTAGCGTATCTTGATTGACATTATAGGACCCCCCCCCCCCCCCAATGATTTTAAAAATGTTTAATAGTGGTCATGCATGTAGGTATATAGTTGTAAATCAATTAATTCCCAGCCCATCATTTAAAAAAAAAAAATTAATCCCTAGCTCAATAAAGAGTGCTTATTAGCTCATATAAATCAATTAATGGTTGTGCGCCGTTGTGACATCGTCTCTCATGACATCTCGACTCCATTGAAAGAATCTTCAACCCCCTTCGGTACTTCTTGGTATACGTTTGATATTTTTTTAATAAATTTTTTTTTAAATATTTTATTTTGATTTTTTTGTTTTTTGTATTTGATCTGTGTTCATTTTCTGTTAGTGGATTTGATTTATTTTTGTTGATTGGATTAGGAGATTTATAAATATTAAGTTTATCTTCAGTTCTTCAAATTTTTGTATGAGTAATATTTGTTTATTTATTTTCAGCTTCAATTTTAGTCTTATATGCATCGATATAAAATCATTGGAGCATATAATCACATTAACGAGGTATATGCTTTGATAAAATATTTTTGTTGGAATTTATAAAACTTCTTGCATAATATAACAAAGAAGTGGATAAAGTTGTTTAAGAAAATGCTACTGGAAATGTTACGTGTATATCTCATAAAATTTAAAAAGAGTTATTATCTATTTTTTCAAGTATGATGCAAAATGCAATTCGTAAAGAAATTGGTGATGCGAAGTATTGCATTATATTGAAAGTGAACTACTTCAAACGTTTGACAATGACATGATTGTAGATGAATTTTATACAGTGAAAAATCTTTGAGCGCATCAAAAATAGAAGATATGTAATTTCTAGTTTATTTTTGTCACTATTATAAAAAATATCTATGAAATCTTCATCGGTGCATTGACTTATTATTGAGTGACTTGAATTTAATATTTTTGTCTTAAATTATCATCTTCATATATTTTGTTATAATTTTTTTTATTTATTTCAAGTATAATGTTTGGTCCCCGGCCCCCCCTTTTTCTATATCCTGGATCCACCCCTGCTCGTTGCAGCCCTGCCTATATTCTCATATACCTCAATAGTTATCCAACAGATATCTCATTAGACCAAATATTTAATTTGCTTGAAATTTCTTTTACGTTTCTAAAAATGAGTATAATAATTCGTTGAAGTATATCATGATATATAACATTTAAAAAAATAAAAACATATGTGAACAGTAGGCCGAATTGATACGTGGTTCTCATTTCTTTCTAGGAAAATGATATATCCAGCCCCCATTGCAGCGTCAAATACAATCCTGACCGTTTTCCTTTTTTTTAAAAAAAATCACTCTCTCAATGAAGTGCATCATGTTATGTGAAATGAAGTATATACTTATATGCTTTTTCATTTTAAAAAAAATAATAAAAAAATTCATTCATACACTATGATAGAACCCCATGTACTATGATAGTGTAATATATGCTATGCTATCATAGCATGGAAAGCTGTAAAACAGACTGGGTATGTCAATGCTCTTCCTTCTATTATGGTTTTACAAAGGGATTTACTTTGTTCTTCAACAGACAAAAATCTTAATTATGCTAGTGTATAATGTTGAGAAAGAAGAACAGAAGAACACACAAATTTACGTGGAAAACCCTTTCAAGATGAAAGGGAAAAAACTACGGGCTGAACTCTGAAAACTTTCACTATAGAAAATGGGATTACAGTATCTCTCTAGAACTCACTAGAGGAAACACTCTCAAGAACACTTCACTCCCAACTCTTTTTGTGAAGTGGATTTACAAGTAGAAACTCACTCTCTCTCTCTCTCTCTCTCTCTCTCTCTCTCTCTATATATATATATATATATATATATATATATATATATACTTTCTTCTTCTCTTGGATTGGATTGAATTGAGTTTTCCACTCCCATCTCCCTCCTTTACATAGAAAGGATATGCCACTTAGTGTTCCACTAAAAACTTAATGAACACCTCTTCATATGCATTGAGAAGGGGCAACCCTTTCATCTACCAAGACATAAGAGACCACATCAATAAGTTCATACATAATTCCAAGAGTCAAACCGTGTGTTCTCAAAGCAATGAATACATGCATCAAGAACTAAGTAAAAACATCAAGTACCAAGACCACCTTTTTATGGGATGGACCACCATTCCCAACATATAATTGATTAAGGGATTATCTTTGTTCCGTAAACGAGACTACAAACAAGGCTGAAATAGAATGACCCCAAGTGAAAACACATCTAACCGACTCGATACGACCACGTGGTTGACATGAGACTAGTTGAAGAAACAGAATCATCAATCTGTTGGAGGAATCTCAACCGATCGAACAAACAAATGTTTTTAGATGGCATGAGCTCAATCAACAAGAAGAAGTGGAGGAGAACGTGATGTTATGTTGACCGATAAGCCGGCATTTGTACGGTAACCCCCCCTACAAGGATCCACATTACACCCAACCCCCCCACCCCCAATAACAAGACAAAGGTGATGGCAAAAAGAAGGGGTAGAAGTGGGTATTTGAGTGTGGAGGGGGCCAATGGAGAGAACTAAGTAAACTCGTAAAATAAAAAAGGCAAAATGCATATTAACCCCCCCTAAAAGTTTGCTAAATATCCCCTTGTTTTATATGAAAATCTATATAACCCCCTGAAAGTTTCTCTCTTTTTTTTATGACGGAGGGAATTTTTGTGGCTGATTTTATGGCCAAGCTGGTAGGCTACTTTCGCCTGTTTTGCCCCGGTCCCATAGAAATTTTTCTTGAATTTTGCTAAACATACATGATTTTTAACACAGCGCCAAGACTCGAACCTAAGACCTATCTTTAGCATAGGAAAGTTTCCTTAATTAAGCAAAAAAAAAAAAACCTTAAGTTAAATTGTTGTCAATTTAGGAAGAATATTTGTGAAATATTATGTTACGTAATGTAACCTTGAAAATTTATATTCATATATCCCCTAAAGCATTGCAAGTATACATATTAATCACTCATTTTTCTAAATATCCATAAAACCCCTTGAAATTAAGCACTTAATTCATATCACCCTTTTTTTGCCCAGTTAAAACCTGTGTGTGGTTAACCTAAGAATATACAATATTTATTCTTAACACATTGAAAAAAAAACACAACGGAGCATTTTTTATGGAGGGTATTTTGGTCATGTAAAGGGATCATATTGAATTTTTTTTAAAATCTCATGAGGTTATTTGAATATGTATTTGAAGCACCTTTAGATGTATAAAATATACTGAGAATATTCCTTAAAATTTGACAAAAAAAAACTAATTTAGAGACTTAAATCTTTATCCATGAGAAATATAAGGAATTATATGGATATTTAGATAAATGAGATGTCAATATAGATATTCACATACTTTAAGGGGGTTATATGTATTTTTCCAAAAAAAAATTTAAAGAAAGAAAGCTAGGCCAAGGTGAGGTGGAGGTCACCATTCTCTTTGGATTTTATTTTTTATTTTTTGTTTTGTCACTCTGTGTGGGGGAGTGGTTTTTTTTTTTTTCCAATATGTTGTGGCCAATCCACTTTGCCTTTTTATCCCCTACTACACCTCCCCCCATTATTCTAATCCTCAAAGGATGGAGGGAACTTTTTTTTTTTTTTGATGTGTCACTATAAAATGTGGAACCTCTTTTTGGAGCTTCCTTCTTTGGTCCCACTGCTTAGGTAATAGTTGTTGCATGAGATGTCCTCTCTTTAAAATAAAAAACAAAATAAAAAATAAAAAATAAAAAAAAAAAGAAAAAAAGAAAAAAAGAAAAAAGAAAATTTAGTGTAGTTATGTGATGGGCATATTCTAATTGGGAATAAATTGGGCATTAATAAGTTCACTCAATCATTCATACATTCACAATTCCTATGTATTATATCATAGAGTATATATTTTTTAAAAAAATACAATTGCTATCAATTCATTCGAATATGTAATTTTTTTGTTAAAAAATATAATCCATTAGGCAAGTATACATTTATAAAATAATTCAGAATTTAATTTGACTACAAAATACAAGATTATGTGTGGGAGGTGAAAATGTCCTCCTCCTAGAATAGGCCGGACTTGAGGGCAGTCCAGGCCTGGTTTGGGAAGATCCACGAAGAGACGACAACGGTGGAAGAGGCGACGACGGTGGAGCGATTTGGTGGATGTTTGTCTGGACTGAACCTGATGTACATCAGGTTGCCTACGTACCCTTTTTGAGGGATCAAGCCACACATAGTTCTTTTTTGATGAGAACCTCCAACGGTGAAGCCGAAGCACCATTAAAATGAGATTTCAAACTTGGGTCTAGGGTTCTCTTTTTTTTGGGGAAGAAGAAGAAGTCCCTCCTTGATGGAGGGGATACCCTCCTATTTATAGTAGGAGGGGGTGTGCTTATTTCTATGGAGGTGTGAGCATATCATGGCCCAACCTGAGATGGTGTTGTGTTTATGACCCAATGTCATGGGCTAGGGTGGTATGGCATTTTAAATGGATCATAAGATGTGACAGATTTGGGCTTCTATAAATGCCCCCTCTTCTGATCTTTCGGGGACCGGGAGAGAAGAAGAATAAACTTAAGAGGAGTCCTCTTAATGATTAGACCAAATCTTCAGACTCTTGGTCTTTCGAGGATCGGGAGAGCAGAAGATCAAACATTGGGACCTCGCATGGATTCATTCTGACTTTTGTCGAGGTTCCACTTTTCTACTTCTTTCTGATTTTAACATGGAAGATAGGGAAGACCTGAATAGGTGACTTGCATGGAAAACCTGAAAAGGTGATTGGCAGGGTAGACCTGAAAAGGTGATTGGCAGGGTAGACCTGAAAAGGTGATAGGCATGGTAGACCTGAAAAGGTGACCTGCCATGGAAGACATGAAAAGGTGATCGGCAGGGTAGACCTGAAAAGGTGACATGCCATGGAAGATCTGAATGGGAAATCGGCAGGGTAGACCTAAAAAAGTGATCAGGAGGGTAGACCTGAAAAGGTGACCTGCCAAGGTAGACCTGAAACGGTCATCGGCAGGGTAGGGCAGAAAAGGTGATTGGCAGGGTAGACCTGAAAAGGTGGCCCGCCATGGAAGACCTGATTTTCTGGGAAGACCATAATGGAAGTCCTGCCATGGAAGCCCTGATCTTCTCAGAAGACCAGAATGAAAGTCCTGCCATGAAAGACTTGATCTTCTGGGAAGACCAGAATGGAAGTCCTGCCATGGAAGACCTGAATAGGTGATCGGCAGGGTAGTGCTAAAAAAGTCATCTGCAGGATAGACCTGAAAAGGTAACCTGCCATGGAAGACCTGATCTTCTGGGAAGACCAGAATGGAAGTCCTGCTATGGAAGACCTGATCTTCTGGGAAGACCAGAATAGAAGTCCTGCCATATAAGACTTGATCTTCTGGGAAGACCAGAATGGAAGTCCTACCATGGAAGACCCGAATAGGTGATCGGCAGGGTAGACCTGAAAAGGTGAACTGCCATGGACGACGTGAAAAGGTGAACCGGCAGGGTATACCTGAAAAGGTCAACTGCCAAGGAAGACCTGAAAAAAGGTGAACGGCTGGGTAGACCTGAAAAGGTGAACTGCCAAGGAAGACCTGAAAAGGTGAACGGCAGGGTAGACCTGAAAAGGTGAACTGCCAAGGAAGACCTGAAAAGGTGAACGGCAGGGTAGACCTGAAAAGGTGAACTGCCAAGGAAGACCTGAAAAGGTGAACGACAGGGTAGACCAAAAAAGATGAACTGCCAAGGAAGACCTGAAAAGGTGAACAGCTGGTTAGACCTGAAAAGGTGAACGGCAAGGTAGACCTAAAAAGGTGAACGGCAGGGTAGACCTGAAAAGGTGAACAACATGGTAGACCTGAAAAGGTGAACTGCCAAGGAAGACCTGAAAAGGTGAACTGCCAAGGAAGACCTGAAAAGGTGAACGACATGGAAGACCTGAAAAGGTGAACGACAGGGTAGACATGAAAAGGTGAATGGCCATGGAAGATCTGAAAAGGTGAACGACATGGAAGACCTGAAAAGGTGAACGGCATGGAAGACCTGAAAAGGTGAATGACAGAGTAGACCTGAAAAGGTGAACTGCCATGGAAGACCTGAAAAGGTGAACGGCAGGGTAGACCTGAAAAGGTGAACTGCCAAGGAAGACCTGAAAAGGTGAACGACATGGAAGACCTGAAAAGGTGAACGGCATGGAAGACCTGAAAAGGTGAACGGCAGAGTAGACCTGAAAAGGTGAATTGCCATGGAAGACCTGAAAAAGTGAACGGCAGGGTAGACCTGAAAAAGTGAACTGCCAAGGAAGACCTGAAAAGGTGAACGGTAGGGTAGACCTGAAAAGGTGAACTGCCAAGGAAGACCTGAAAAGGTGAATGGCATGGTAGACCTGAAAAGGTGAACTGCCAAGTAGGGCTGGTAAACGAGCCGAGCAGCTCGGGCTCAGCTCGGGCTCGACTCGGTTAAAGCTCGCTCAGGCTCGTTCGATTAGACAAACGAGCCAAGCTTGAACAATTTTTAAAGCTCGGTTTGTAAACGAGCCGAGCCCGAGCCCGAACTTATGTTACTTTCACATGTATAAGGTGTTGTGATTTATGAAATGTGACTTCTCAAATGCTAAACAAGATTTTTTTTAGCTAAACGAGCCTGAGCCGAGCCTTGATTCGAGCTTCAGCTTGGCTTGTTTAACAAACGAGCCGAACCGAGCTTTAACCGAGCTTTTCACGAGCCCAACGAGCCGAGCTTGAACACAAAATGAAGCTCGTTCCCAAGCCGAGCCGAGCCCGAGCCGAGCCTGATACTAAACAAGCCGAGCCTGAGCAGGTCAAAGCTCGGCTCGTTCGGCTCGTTTACCACCCCTACTGCCAAGGAAGACCTGAAAAGGTGAACGGCAGATTAGATCTGAAAAGGTGAACTGCCATGGAAGACCTTAAAAGATGAACGGCAGGGTAGACCTGAAAAGGTGAACTGCCAGTGAAGACTTGAAAAGGTGAACGGCAGGGTAGACATAAAAAGGTGAACTGCCAGGGAAGACCTTATCTTCTGGGAAGACCAGAATGGAAGACCTGCTTTGCCTCCAATTCAATATGGACAAGTACGACTTGTTTGTATTCACGACCTCATCCGTGCCTCGTTCCATTAGAGAGCGTCTTAATTGTGCTGTTGCGGGTAGTGCGCGACCCTTAGTCCGAGGCGAAATAAGTGCTACCCGATAAGTGAATAGAGTGGAGCTCCTCGCGACCCTTGACCTGATCGGTGACAAGGTGCAATTCACTTAGCAGGCGGAGTCTTAACTCCTTGCGACCTCGTCCGTGCCTCGTCCCATTGGAGTGCATCTTGGTTGCCATTGTGGCTAGGTGTGCGTCACCTCTTATTCTGAGATTGACGAGTACGGCTTATTTGTATGCGCGACCTCGAGTCCATAACACAGATGGGTGCAGCTTTTGAGGTGCAGACCTCTTATTCCGAGATGGATGAGTACAGCTTATTTGTATGCGCGACCTCAAGTCCATAATAGATGGGTGCGGCTTTTGGGGTGCACACCTCTTATTCCGAGATGGATGAGTACGGATTATTTGTATGCGTGACCTCGAGTCCATAACAGATGGGTGCGGCTTTTGGGGTGCGCGACTCTTATTCTGAGATGGACGAGTACGGCTTATTTGTATGCGCGACCTCGAGTTCATAACAGATGGGTGCGGCTTTTGGGGTGCGCGATGGACGAGTACATCTTATTTGTATGCGCAACCTCGAGTCTATAACAGATGAGTGTGGCTTAAGGTGTCCCGTCCGTTGAGAAGACTTTAAGGGATGATCCGTTGAGAAGACTTGAAAATGGTCCGTTGAGAAGACATGAATATATGGCCCGTTGAGAAGACCTGAAGAGGTGATCCGTTGAGAAGACCTAAAGGGGTGGCCCGTTGATAAGACCTGGTCTGTAGGAAGACGAGAAAAGGTACCCTGCAAGGAAGACCAGAAAAGGTGCCCTACAAGGAATACTTGGTCTGCAGGAAAGAAGAAAAAAGGTGCCCTGCAAGGAAGACCAGAAAAGGTGCCCTACAGGGTTGACCTGGTCTGCTGGGAAGACCAGAAAAGGTGGCCTGAAAGGAAGACCAAAAAAGATTCCCTGTAGGGAAGACCTGGTCTGTAGGAAAGACCAGAAAAGGTGGCCTGAAGGGAAGACCAGATCCGAAAGAATGGCTTCCTTGGCTCCACGTGACCTCTTCTCTCCAACGCTTCTTCTTCAGCTACAAGAGGAGGTAGAGGTTGATCTGATGTGGTGGTCTTCCTCAAGATTTGCCCTTCTTCATTGGGATGTCTCGTCTGAGACTTGGGATGGAAGGGGATCTTGCCCCCAGCATCACCTCATCTTTGAAACCCAATTAATATGCTTTCCTTCTCATTTTCACCATCTCTTCCAGATCTTGTTTAGGGAAACGGATTTTTGTCCTGCATCCCACAGACAGCGCCATTTGTGGGAGGTGAAAATGTCCTCCTGGAATAGGCCGAACTCGAGGGCGGTCCGGGCTTGGTTTGGGTAGATCCGCGAAGAGAAGGCGACGGGGGAAGAGGCGACGATAGTGGAGCGATTTGGTGGATGTTTGTCTGGACTGAACCTGATGTAAATCAGGCTGCCTACATACCCTTTTTGAGGGATCAAGCTACACGTAGTTCCTTTTTGACGAGAACCTCCGACGGTGAAGCTCAAACTCCATTAAAATGGGATTTCAAGCTTGGGTCTAAGGTTCTCTTTTTTTTGGGAAAGAAGAAGAAGTCCCTCCTTGATGAAGGGGATACCCTCCTATTTATAGTGGGAGGGGGTGTGCTTATTTCCATGGAGATGTGAGCATATCATGGCCCAACCTGAGATGGTGTTGTGTTTATGACCCAATGTTGTGGGTCAGAGTGGTATGGCCTTTTAAATGGATTATAAGGTGTGACAGATTTGAACTTCTATAATATGAATATCTATTTTTCAATCTCACATCCAAACCTGACCTAAAAATATCCAAATTTCATATTATTCAACTTATAAATACGCCTTCCTCACAATGCTGTCATCTTCAAAGGTGAAAGTGTACACTTGAGACAATTCTTTTGAAAAATAGTTATTGTTTGAATAAAGGATTAGGACAACTATGGTGTCAGGGAGGGAGATGAGCAAGAGAATAGTTTGATCTTATTACAAGTGACATAATGTAATCCTTGTTTTATTGGAGGTCTTGACCTGCCTTGTTTTCTTCTTTTTCTTTCTCTTGTGGCGCTTTGCATATGTAGAAACCTCTTGTACTTGATTCCTTGGACTTTTCCATTATTTAATCCATTAATACAATGAGAATCTCTCACCTTCTATTCAAAATAATTATAATGGTAAGAATCCAGCACTGAATCCAAATCTAATCCTATAAACAAAACAAAGTTTCTTATGCCAATGGCCTGCGGGACACCGACCTAAGTTCGAGTCTTGTCGTCTATAAGACTATAAAATCCAAATGTACAGCCCTCTGAACTTGTTTCATTTGTATATAGTATATACCCTACTAGCAGGGGTCTTTCCCTTTCCCTGAATAGGGGGGACTTAGTAGTCCAATACGGCTCTTTCACCCTCAGGTTTCCTTCTCTTTCCAGCAATATCAGTTTATCACCCTCAATTCATTTTTTTTTTATCTATCACCAGATGAGAAATTAATGCAAATTCATGGACAAAAAACTTTAGCACCGTTTGGAACGGGAATAGACCCCCGGATAACCTGGTATTAGTAGAAATAGGGGTTTTAACCCGTTTGTTTACCTGATATATCCTAGAATATCTTATGTAGAATAAACTGGTATAAAATGGTATATGGATTCTAACCAACCCCTGGATTAAAATTATCTTAGGTTATTTCACCCAAAGAATATGTTGACCCACTGTCAAATCAACTGTCATCACCTCTTATAAATCAAATGTCAAATCAACTATCATTATTTTTTCACTTTTTATAAATTTTTATCCAGACTTAATTCACATTTTACCCAAACAACAAAATATTTATTCTTATATTTACTAACGAAAATAATTCAAAACACAACCAAACACAAAATCATTTTATCCTTATTTATACTCACTTATGCCGGAACAAATGTATACTAAAAAATAAATCATATTCCCGTTTCAAACGGAGGATTAGAGTTATGTACTAATATAGGAATACTGACTAGAAACATCAGAAAAGTCATCTTGTGCACTTCATCTGTCATTTGAAACTTCTCCTAAACCTATTCCTCTTAAAAAAAAACTGTTTGTGTGATGCTTTTCAACCACCCAAAATTCTGCTTTACCAAAACCTCCCCCCCCCCCCCCCCAAAAAAAAAAATAAATAAATAAATAAATAAAACAAAAAATGTAAATACTCCACTAACGTCATTATATATTCTAATAAAAAAAATAAAAAATATATATGTATTCAATTCACACGAATAAAAACTTCATATATATGTGGTGAAAGGAATATGTTTTTATTTACGTATTTTCATTTCACCACATGTAAATAATATGTTTGTGTGTGATGCTTTCCAACCACCCAATTTTCTACCCACATCACATCTCCACACTTTCTGCAGTTAATGCAGGGAGTTTCCCAGAGTGGGTGGGTGGGTGGAAAGACGAGAGACAGGTAACACAACCGAATGGTTTGCTCATTCTCAAGACTGTTTGTGCTCTCTCCTCCCTCCCTTTCTCCATATAAATTATAGTTCCACATATGGCTGCAGAAACCACAATGTCTTGATCTGTCAGTAGTCTGTCTCAACAAATTGGCCATGATAAATAAAGAAAAGAAAGGCATAGAGGGCTCTGAATAAAAAGGACACACCTGTCAGAATACAACTGTCTATCTCATATTCCTCTCTATCAGATGACAGTGTAGAATGTCAAGGGGGAGCAATAAATAAAAGGGCACATCAGATTCAAAGATACCTCGCCTTTATTCCATCCTAGAAACATTGACCTTTTATATCATAACCGTACATGTTATATTCATGTGTGCTCTGATTGTTTTAAGCCTTAATCTGGTTAGTCAAGTACAATTATTGTGATTTAAATCACTACTACTATTCATAACCCAAAAATGGAAATCATGCTCTTTTCTAGGGAAAAAAGTGAGGTTGGTTGTTTTGTTTCCTCTAAAGACAGGAAGGGAAGTGAGGCTCATTGGACTTGAAAAGATCATGATTCATCATCTCATTTGACAGGAAATAACAATTGAAGAATGCCGCGAGAGGAGTTGACCCCTAAAGGTCTCGTGAGTTCCCTATGTGAGATTGACATGTGACTAAATATGTCATAAATCTCACATTCTAAGCATGTGAAGTGAAGCATATTAATCCTTCATTGGATATGGACTAGATCTGAGATCTAACTATGTTTAGATCCCGTCCTTGCGAGAAGAATATCCAAATCAATAGGCAAAGTCAAAATGAGTGAGTAAAGTGTTATTAAAGGAGGTTTGCCAAATGACTAGCAAGATCAATCTATACTACCAAACTGCCTCTTGATAGATTGAACTCCATTAGTCCAGTGAATTGTATACACACCCTTATACCAAACTTACTTCATCCATAGAAGCATATTCCTTGTTAATAAAATGAGACTACACGCAAACCTACATATAAGGAATGCATGTAACAACGGCAACACCCATAAAATATGGTCATCACTAACAGCCCACATCTAACAAGAGACTAAATTTAGTCCTTGCCTTTGACATTTTTTGTACAAAGTCTTACAATTACCCCAAGCAAATAACCACCATCTTTTATTAAGCAAAACAACCACCCTCACCTCTCACACATGCAAATGCGTGCACCTCCAACTGATCATAATTATAACATAAAAGAAGCATAATTCGGATGGTTACATCTATTAAAAAAGAAAACAAAACCTTTTAGTTCCCTGCATCTGGAGTTCAAACATATACCCTGCCAAAAGGCTAACACTAGCTATCAGTATATCCAAGCCCTGAAAAAGATGGATACAAATTTCTTTCCTAGACTCATATATCTCAAATTCTGGTGCCCATTGGTGCCTATAGTTACAACACGAACGTTTACAGTCAGAGCCACAAAGCACGACAAAGACAAGTTATGAACACATTTCCCTTTCCCCCAAGAACAATATAAACATAAATCACATATAACACATGTACCCCCAGAATTTCCCTGTTCATGATAAGAGTAGTACAAGACTTTGTTATAAGCAACACCACTAGAAAAGAAAATTGAGAAAGCACTGATGGGATCGAGATGCCCCAATGAAGAAAGTGGTGGTCCTGTTGAATCCGTCGCTTGCCTATAGAGGGCAACCTAAATGAAGCAAATGGGGGCCACTAAGTGGAAGACAAGTGAATTTTGATAAGATATTATACATTGCCTAAAGCCAAAATGGCTTCCGAAACCTTAAAATCTGAGGAAAAGGTGAATCCCATAGTCTAATCAACACTCAATAAGAACAGTTGATCATACTGTTTTTGAGAATTTCAGAGGAGACCTGAATACCAGCATATCAAAGTTACTGCTAATGATAGATTTTTGCACCAACATGTGTCAACAAGATTTTTGCACCCACCACAAAACAACAATATCGAGAAAAGGTATACAAAGGGGTGGTGCAAAGGAATACGTGGATGAGAAAACAGCTGCACATAACAATGGTTTTTTAACCTTATACTATATGGAGTACCTTCCATGGAGTGGGTCTCACCGCATTCATGGGAACCCCTAAGCAAAAATAAAATTCTTCAGATTGATTTGTTGATAAGCTAATTCAGGGCCATCAAAGCACTAAATCACCAAGGGGGGGGACCAGATCTTATCACTAACATAACAATCAATTAACTAAGGACTAATCTCACACTTTCTAATGCACATCAGTAAAAAAAAGTGGCGTGTCGTCAAAAGTGATACTTGCATAAAAGATGAGATTCAGAATAAAATTTTATATGTAACCTACATCACATATGAGGTCAGACAAATTGAATCAAAGGACAAAAAATATTGAATTAAAATCGAATGCTTGTAGTGGGGTATATCTTACACGGTTGTGCATTCCCTATGAAAACATATTGCTAAGGGAAGGAAAACTTAAAAAATGCCGCCATCCAAAGAAAATGTTAAAAAATGCACAAACTCCACTGTTTTACTATTAAAGAGAAGAATTGTGTTGCCGAAAGCAGATCCATTGTTGTTAATGATGCTTATGTGAAGATTATCTCACTTCCTAATATACATGATTTGCGGTTATACATGTGATAAGAATGCGTCAATATGCAACAGTGATTATGACTTATGAGAAGGGTAAACATAATATATGTCATCCTCACACATACTATATGTCATCCTCAAACATAATATATCTCATCGTCATGTACAAACACATCAGCTCATTGTTTCAACTAGGTGGTTTTCATTGTCATTCTTCTTGATGTTCAAGCAAGTTAAACATTTATAAGATATTAGATTTCCTAATTTCTTTGCTTAACCCCCCGTATGGCATGGAACATAAGGCAAGAATAATGAAGAATAGATGAGAATAGCTAAAAAAAGTTGTTTGTTTTGATAGAATAAACCCCGATAGTTATGTCTGGATAAGCTAGAATAAGGCCTGATAACTATTCTAAGGAAATTGTGGAATTGTTTATCAAGGCTTATCTATGCCAATGGATAAAAATACTCTTCTCTGTCATTTTAAAAAATTTATCTCACCTAACAGACTCACACAGATTCCAAAAACTATCACATCTATCAAATCAATCATATATCTCTCACACTATTCCCAGGGGGTATAATTGTCATTTAAAAAATTATAAACTCTTATTCATCCCTTATCAACCATTTATCATCACTTTATCCAAGGTGAACCAAACAACAAAAAAGTCATTTTTACGTTTCCCAATGAGAATAACAAAAAAGACAACCAAACAAAAAATTGTTTATTCAGCCTGGATTGTTATTTATCCCAGTATAGCTATCAGGAGCGAATAACCTAATGTCACACCCCATACGGGGGGTAAGAGAAAATTTAGAAGAATAGAACTCTACATTTACACCTATTGTAATTCAACTATGATTCCTTCCATTTTATGTGAAGGCCAATAGATCACTTGTTTCTTTGCCTAAGAGAAACTTCGAACAAGAAGAACTCTATTCTGCTGTGACTCCTTTTAATGACCATGTTTTATGTGTAGGCCACTACATCAAACGATGATGTACATACACTATTTTAATTCAACCATGATTCCTTCCATTTTATGTGAAGGCCAATAGATCGCTTGTTTCTTTGCCTAAGAGAAACTTCAAACAAGAGAACTCTATTCTGCTATGACTCCTTTTAATGACCATGTTTTACGTGTAGGCCACTACATCAGACGATGACGTACATATACTGATAGATCCACTATGAGGCACAAAGTACATGTAAATTTTTGACATGTTTCTCGAGTTCATTTTAAAAAGATTTTATGTTTTATAGTCATTATTATATCATTATTGTTGCTAATAAGAGTGAGCTGCATATATAAGAAGCTAGCACGATAGCCTGAACATGATAAACCAGTGTACTTTAAATAAGAGACTTGTTAATAATTATGCATAGCAATGCCTCTAAGAACTCCAAATTGTTTCCAAAACACAACTAGGTATGTAGCCCAATTCCATGCAGCCATGCAAGATAGGTGACCAGTGACATTCATTTAAACATCTGGGACATTTCTACAAAAACACATACAAATGATTGCATCTTTGGACACATAAGTAGTTAAGTACACGTATTTTAACTTTTAAGTGCTTGTGCAACTATTTTAGCAGAGCCTTAAGATGAATACAATACAATGTGCTATACATTCATTCTGAGAGAAGAAAATTGAATAATGTACAGATCGGAGAATACAACAATAGATGATATCTAGCAAGACTAGATAAAACTTGATTATAGCTATCATTTTCTTCTTAATTATGGGGTTGCTAAGTGAAAAAACACTACTGAAATATCCATCCCTGACATAAGAACTGAACAAACAATTCTAGTTGTCATGCCTATTTTATAACCATCACGATGGCCATGCAGCCTTGTCCCAGCAACCTGGGGTTCACTAAAATTAATTAAGCAAAGCTACTGGAAGGTTATCATGCCTAATTTGATTCCATTTAACCAAAATAATTTGCTCAAGTACACGGAGGGTTTAGTGTTCATCTATCATTTACATGTGCTAACATAGTGATCCTAGATGCTAAATTTCTAATATTCATGCCTAGTTTGATTTCGTTAAATCACACTAAACTTCGAGTACACGATGGCTTTAGTAAGCTCAGCTGTTTCATGCTCAACCATAAAGTGCCAATAGAGTGATCAATCCTAAACATCTAACCCAAATAGAAACTAATGAGAAGAGATCACCATGGTGATTCAAACAATGAATTACTCTTGGAAATATCATCACTATTATCCTATTACCTAGCTACGAAACTAAGACAGTCAAACAAACCAAAGTCATTCTAATAATTTAATACGGTTCAAATAAGAAAGTTAACAAAAGGATTGTTTTGAGATTCTTTCTCCTTGAGTGGAGAGGTGTTCCCCTTGCGACCAAGAAAAAATGACAAACAAGACTAACCATAGAACTGGAATGATCTTTATGGTGATGTGTAACAATTAAACATAAATTTTGGGAGTTCAGGTCATTATTTAACAAATTTGTGTTCCTAAGGTGAACGTCCACCATAATAGATATAGGACTATACCCTTTTCCATGAAATATTTGATACTTCTTTCAAAATATTCTAAGAATCATGTCAATAACAAGCTTAAGCAATCATCTTGTAAAGTGAAACTTGATTCTGGATGAATGTTGGCATCTCAGGCATGCTTTGTCAATACAAGTTTTCCAACACTTTCAAGCTTTTTTATTTGAGCTCATAAATGCATGTAAACACACACACACACACACACAAGTGAATGAAGGAGCAATGTTGCAGTACATTTCCTTAAATCCATTGCTGGAGGATGCTAATTCTTTCTTCTTTCAATGCACCCATTTCCCAGTTGAAAATTTTTTTCATAGTCATATGACACATATCAATGAAATTAGAGCTTGAAAACAGTTGATAGTGAACATGATATAATGAAAAAAAAAAAAAAAAAATTAAATAAAATTACAGGCATCTTAGAGCTACAGGTAGTACCACAGATTCTGCCAAAATCAGACCAGTTATAGTCCTCCTGCCAATTATTTGGAATCTTCCATGGATTGTTAAATCAGAGTAGAACTGATCCATAAAACACTACCTCGGCGGGTCCTGTCATGTAAACATGATTATCTCCCTCCTCCCACTCAATTTCCAATGGCCCCCCTGGCAAATCAACTTTGCACTTCTGCTTTCAAAAAATAATAAAATAAAACAAATTAATTAATTAAATAACTATTAAAAAAACTTTCCAGATACTCCATAAACATAAAATCATCAGTATACCCTGTCAACATGGCCTTCAAGAACCCCCGCCACAACAACTGCACATGCTCCAGTTCCACAAGCTAAAGTAGCACCTACAATTAGAGAACTTTTTAGATCAAAAGTCTTCTAAGTGAATTCTTTCCAGAATCTTGCAATAGAAAATTGCATGTCCGATAGTAGCATGATATAAAAGGATTAAGAGGCATGATCTAAGCTTTGAAATTAAGTGCATGGGAAAACAAGGCACGGACAACTAAAATCTATGCTTTATAATTGTATGAATGTCAAACTCTTGGAACTAAAAAATCCTACTCAGACCTTATCTAATATAATCACATACAGATGCTCCATCCAACCAACCCGCAATCACAGATTGGGCATCAAATATATAATACTCAAGATATCACATACTTCTGGAAAATTAACAGTTTTACAGACCTACAGTTAGTGACAGTGAGCAAGAAAGGTGCAATTCGGGCATGGTCAATCCTATACAAGCCTCTTAATAGGATGGGTGGGGTTTCTTGTTAAGAATTTATAGATGAAGGATAGGCAGCATGAAGATAAAAAAGTGGAAAGTAAGTTCGAATTACCTCCCTTCTAAGGAATAACAAAACAGCAAACAGTTACTTGATTAAAATAAGGGATTTTCCTGGAATGTACGACTATTAGAATGCCATGGATCACAAAGTTCCCAATTTACTGGTTTTCAGGTGGAGAAGTAGATGGAGGAATAAATCTAATTGCAATGATTCCAGCACTATTAGCATACAATTGGTATACCTGCACCCCGCTCCCAAACACGCATTTTCACATGCGAACGAGAAAATATTTGAACAAATTCTGCAAAACAATAACAGATATGCCAGCATCAGAACAATTTTCAAGTGAACAATATTATGTAGTTTCTTAAAAGTTCTTTTGAAGCAATCAGTAACCAAACCAAAGCAGCTGGAGGAAAGCATAGAATCAATTATTCAAATATAAAATTTCATCTTCAGAAACACCACAATAGCATTCAAACTTCAAGTCTATTCAATAGAAAGAAAGTGTGTTAAAAGATACCAGGAAACAACTAGCACAATACCTGTCAAATTATGAGAGAAGAACATCTAAACAAAACGTAAAGCTCTGTTCAATCATTCAAATATGGAGTGATAGTCACAGTCTACATGTGCAATGCTTGAATGCTTTTCATCACATGATCTTTTAACTAAGAAATTAGAATGATTTATAAATTTATAACCTTTGATGGAAATCTACAACATAGTTCAAAGTGTTGCCGCACGTGCTGATGTGCCCCCCTCGGAGCACATCAACACCCAAGTGTTGTCCAAGTGCGGCCATGTGCGGTCATGTGCGGCTAGTCATTCAAACGGGAATCAAACGGCCCTTAGGCGTTCGAATCCAGTTCGAACGGGAAATCAAACGGCCCTTCAGGCGTTCGAACCCAGTTCGAACGAAATTCGAACGGAATTCAAACGGTTCAAACCTAGTTCACACGGGATTCAAACAGCTCTTTCACGTTCAAATTCAGTTCGAACGGAATTCAAACGGTCCTCAGGTGTTCGAATTCCATTCGAACGAGGTTCAAAGGCCCATATACTAAAAAAAAAAAAAATTTAAAATAAAATATAGAATGTGTTACCGCATGTACCGTACATGCGGCCGCATGTATTGTATGCGGACCCCACCGCATATGGGGTCCGCACATGTTTTTTAAACTATGAAGTATGATCTACAATGCAATAATGCATACATATACAGCTTCAAGTCTCAAAGATGCAGTTTGTCATGCTTGATATTTCTAATATAATAAATAACAATATTGGCTGTCTTTCTCCATTGCCCTATTTAGAATTTTAGATAAGCAATACCCCATGATTGCAGATGCTGGAGTCCTAGGATTTCAAAAAAAAAAAAAAATTGTATTAGGATGCCCTTTCAATCCTCAAATTTGAAATGACCATAATCCTTTATTTTGAGAATTTTAGATAAACTACTATAGTGTCCCGGAATCCAAGTTGGCTTGGTTGTGCTTTTGACCAGTCAAACGAAATGGCACTGGCACAATGAAACCAATCATCCACACACATCTACAACCTTCCAGTGAGGAGATATAAGTGGAAATTGTGCATACATACCTGTATGTTTGACAAATGGTAGTAACATAAGTGGGATTAGCGGAATTAGCTTCTAAGAGTGCCTTTTTAATGTCCATCTGAAATTTTATATTGCACCCAAACACTGACTCTTGCATATGACAAGATGAATACATGGATTGCAACACAAAAAATATTTCTAGAGATCCATGGACCATTCAAATAGATCCTTGAAGAAAATAAGCAAAACACTAACTTATACCTATGCAAAAGATGTTTGAAGACAGAAAGCAAATGGGAATTTGTGCCTTATTTTTGTCTTTGATCAATTAAATGCAGCACATGTTCAAAAGTTGTTCAATACTCTTGCACAACTCAATGGTATCTATACATTTTGGGAGATAGAGACTTTCACACACCCAGATAATAATGAGAAAATTGGGGCATGCCTATAAATCCTTGAGAGCCGACATGCCTGGATTATCAATTTGAGGGAAGGAGGGGGTGTTGATAATAGAGGACAAACAGAAAATAAAAAATCTTGAATAGGAAAGAAATGCTTCTGGAATGAAGGGATGTAAACAATCATAAAATGTTGAAATCAAAGCTAGGTAGAAGATATTGTTCAAGTCGATAAGGGTTGCACATCTAATTGCTCCGTAAAAAAATGGACACGATATGTGAGGATAGTAGGATAACTAGGCTTTTTTTATGTGCAGTGTGGAATGTGGGATGAGACTCTTCATTTTGTATATGTTAAAAGTAGAAAGGCACCTGGTTATAATGCATTGGATGATACTTTAAAATAATGATGAAGAAGGGTACAACTAATGGAATAAATCTACAGTCAGGAAAAGGGGAGATCTGAAATAAGGCTGATGGAAAACCATTTGAGTAAAAAATCTACAAGCTACATTTTTCAGCATTAATGAATTTTATAATGAAAAGGATTAAGTAACATCTATGTTTAATGCTCTTGCCTCTTGGGAACCGTTGGAGAAGGGGCATTGGCTATGGGGGTCTATGAGGAAGGTTTAAAACTCAGTTTTCTGACTGGAAGCTATTCTTCCAGAGATCAGAAAATGAACTACACCTCGGAATTAGAAATTATATACCGCAAGGAATTTAGGACAGAAAATCACGAAGTGCATAATGATGCATAAGGCTGACCTGTGTTGGTTCTGGAAGGGAACATTTCATGGTGCTCAAATTTTGGACCAATATCTGCCAACTTTAGGTCATCTACCTGCAAAACCTGCCATACACTAACATAAGATACAAGGTAGTCAAACATTATTGAAACAAAGGAGTAACAATCTAAATCCAATTCTTTGTTGGATTTAGTATATTTATCTTTCATATGGGTTGCGACTCTGATGAATTTAACCCATCCATTCTCCAGACAGGTTCGGGCAGTGTAGCAGTTGGGTTGGGTTGAACATTTCCAGCACGAGCTAAAGTCAGGTCAGGTTTCGTTTGAGGATTCAAGCAACCCCAAACAAACCACATATGCACATATAATATTTTTACTAGTATAGTATCAGAAAAATGAAACAAGAAAAAACCCAAAACAAGTCACCTACATACTCCTCTTCCTGTCTCTCTTCCGTTGATTAAATGTATGTTTCTTCATCCTCATAACCTCTTCTTCAAGAGATCAGATCAATTCTCTTTGCAGTTTGCACATCACATTGATCTCCTCCCGTTGGGTATGGCTGCCACCACCTCCTTCATCGCTGACTCCCTCTCCACCATCAGCACCTCCACCCTCTGATCCCATCCAATGAGGCAAAATCCACACCCGAGAAGCCATGAGTCCTTGATGCTGTGATCACTCCAGAGATCCCCTTCCCTAAAGGCAAGATGTGGCTATTTGGTCCAAAGCGCCACAATGACCCTAACAGCCTTCAGAGAAAGTGACATTTGGATGATTTTGGGTCCTAAAGAGAGCGAGGTTTTATAAGAGGATGCATGGTAAGGAAGAAAGAAATGGGACAGAGACTCAGAGTTCCTCATGTCAGACTTGGATCAGGACATTTTGCAAGGTTGGGTTCAGCTAGTTCCCGATGGGTTAATATTCAGGTTGGGTTCAAGTTGACCACCCTTATTATGCTTTGCGTTGGCCTCCAACCCACGTAACTAGCTCAAGTTGCAGCCGTCATTCTGTAGGCATGCAAATCTTGTGATGCTAGATGGCCTAGATTGCAATCCAATATATAGATAGGGAAAAACTATGAGATGGCAGAAACCATGCACTTCAGTTTGCAACTTTACAGATCACATGATATTATAAACAAAAGCATTGTTCTTCAAAATTGATGGCATCCATTAGCAAATATATGAAGGAACAGGGCTTATAAACCAAAATCTTTAGCATGTGTAACATCAAAGTGCTATAGCACAAACCACCCCCACCCCCCAATCAAGGAAAAACTACATGAAATTAAAAATAAATAAAAAAGTACAAGAAGCAAGGATCCCCTTGCCTGACCCATCAGAAAATGCAATATCAATAGCACTGTACGCATTCCTAGAACAAAACTGGTCAGTAGGCAGATTAAGTGCAGATTCAGTAGGCAGGTTTGGAACAACCAAAGTGGTGCTTGACGGAAACTTGCTCATTTTTCTCCTGTGCAGAACACGCCGCTTCTTCAAGAATAAAATGGGAAAAGGGGGATAATAGCAAGAAGTATATTCTGTTTGATACTGCCTCCTACCAAGCGTTGGCTCATTAGATTATCAGAAATGTGAAGCTATTTAGGGGAAACAAGCATGTATGGACATTGGAAAACACTTGGGAGTAACTTGGTATGCTTCCTATGAAGCTGGTGCTCTGTGCTTAGAAAGTTAATTAATATAGAAAGGGAAGCTCCCTTCATTGTAGAGTGAGACCCACTTTTCCTATCTTGGTCCCTCTTCTGGGGTAGTGAAATGGGGACATCCCCCATGCCCTCCTTTCTTACTCCTGTTGTTATTTCTTCAGTTTTCTATTTCCTGTTTCTGTTGTTGTCAAGTTTCAATAAAATTTTGATGACCTCCACCCTTTATTTAAGAATAGTACTGGTTGGGAGTACATTTCTAGACTGATTATTCAAAAATAATAGCATGACAATGCCTTCCAGAACCCTACCTCACCCGTACCTTGCATTCTGTTGTGCTGAAGGTGATACAATGTGGGTTTCCCATGCTGACACATGTCACAATCCATTCTGTGCCGTCAACCACTAGTTGTACTCCAACAACAGCTCCATCCTTATTCCCTGGTAGCTTAGTAGGTACATCAGATGCTCTAAGTACTGGCTTGCCCATATCCACTCTAACCTGCAAAATACAAACAACCTTCTATATTAAAAAAAATTAACTTCAAATGTCAAATTCAGGTCATGTAAAGAACACATAAAGACCTAATAATGCTTAAATAAATGGTAGATGAAAAAGTATGAAAATACAATGACATTCAGCACCATATCCATGATAAGAGAAGCCATAGGAGGTAACTGTATTTAGTACTTTACATTCCCAAATGGGCTTGGAGCCTTGGACCACGATGCTCATTGAAAAGGCTTAACTTCTCATGGGACTCAATTTGGATGGGTTGAAGATAGTTTTCTAAGGATCTTTTGTTTCTTCCTAATCTTCTTTTTTACTTTATTCTACTTTTTTTTTTTTTTGCTCTCCTTCCTTTTGGAGAACCCTTATCTCCTTCTGTTCGAGGGGTGACATGTTCTAATATGAAGCGCCAATCTTTCTCTCCCCACCCCCCCCCCCCCCCCCAACCCAAAAAAAAAAAAAAAGATTAATTTACAAAGAACTTATCCAAGAAGCATATATAGTTCGTAATATTTGTAAAATCGCATTGTATTTGGTAAAAAAGGCATATCCAAGAAGCATATATACATCCACCATGGTACAATAAAGAAATTTTCATTTCTGCAAAGCCATAACTATTTGGTAAAAAAAGAAATATACCTTTCCATCATTCTGGATAGTAGGAACAATTAATCCAGCACCAGTATGGATAGTGAAACTGCAAAATGCAAAAATCATAATATCTTTAATAAATTACCTACTTTAGAATAGTTGATGATACGGACTCTTATCACGATTAAATATCAAATGAAATAAATGAATTAAACATTGAACATATGCGCAGCTCAAGCCCTTCTACAGCAGTACATAAATTAGTCATTTAGCAAACAAACTTATTCAGTCAGATCACAAACATAAGCATATGTGCTACTTTCAGCTATCAAATAACTTCTTAGACTCGAGGTCTTTTTCCATACAGTTGGTATATGTAACAAAACCAGAGGGCCAAATTACAATGACTTGTAAATGGTAATATCACCTTTGAGGTCCACATAGCTTATCTAGCTCAGCAATGAATCGGGCAAAGCAACGTATGCCATTACCACACATCTGAGATAACAAAGGAAATAAATGAAAGATATATTCAATGCATCACATATTAGAAAAAACATGAATAGTTCAATGGGATGATATAAATTAAGATCAAACAATATAGAAATTACATAGCAGCAAAATTTTGCATTATCAAAACTATTATAACTGGTAGTATAGTTATGATAAACCAGGGAGCATTCAGAATATTTCCTTAATTGATGTCTTATTGATTGGGACATTGGGTGCAAAGATGGGGTCAAGCAAAATTTGCACAGAAGCAAAGAGTTTGCCATTACAATCAAGGCTTCTACATAGTGAGATGCAGACACTGATGCAAATGAAAAACTGATGATGAAATGCTAGCCCATGAATGCTAGAAACCTAATGCCAAGAGGATAGTAATATGATTACCAAATAAATATATATGGCCCAAGAATGACTGGTGTGGTAATCTGCCATCGCCTGATATTTCTTACCCTCATTTTCTGGTTTCCACATGAAAGTAGGTAGAAGAGGAGGATAATGCAGTGTGGTTGATCTTTTGAGATATACATTGGGCATTGGGAAAAACAAGGGATACTCAAAATCGCATGTAGATTGTTCTAGATTATGATGAGGCGGTGGAAAATATCCAGTCTTGCAGATGAATGTGTGGTGGTTATTTACAGATTCCTGGACATTACTTAATTTCTCACAGAGCTTTTTGTTCCTCTAAAGATATTCTGGCTCTCAGACGTGCTCCTTTTAGTTGCACACACTCTTTTTTCTAATGGATTAATGATAATGCCACCCAACATTTCTTTACCAAAAAAAAAAATCTTTCAAGGCTTAACAAAGACCCTTCCCATGTGTTTCCTTTGTTGTGGTTCTCTCATCTTACTTAGGTCAACTCCCCTTTGAAGATAAAGTGTTACATGTGGATGCTATCACTAAACAAAATTCTCACCAAAGTTAATTGTGCAACATGTGCCAATGACAGGGATATCAAGTGTCATTGTGCTAATTTGGCAATGTGGAAGAAGAAACAAGGGACCATATTTTTTAGGGTTGTCATCTTAGCTCACTTACTTGGATGAAGGTGGGAGAGGCCATTAGTGCACATTGTAATTTCATCAAACTAGAAGATACGTGGAAGTGGTTCCGGAAGAGAAGAAAAAAGGAGATCATAATAACAATGTTAATCTCTAATGACTTAATCCTTGAGCCATGTGTTTGGAAATGTGGTTAGTGAGAAAGGAACTCATCTTTCAAAGAATACGAATTCATTTGGAGAATATTTGGATGACAATGACTTCCCTTCTTCAAAGTTGAACAACGGTCCTCTCTAGTGAAAAATCGGCATCAACAATGATGGGAACAAATTGGAACAGAGAACTCTTTCCTTTGCACTTATGGTTTTGATGTTTTATTTGCTTTGTTTTGTTCCTTTTTCAGTTTGTTCCTTTTTTTAAGGAGATCCTTCATCTGCTTTTAATTGAGGGACATCATTTTATAGTTTATACCACGAATGTTCCAATCCTTGAATCAAAAAATTTGCTGCAGATTCTCAATGAAAATATATGGGAAAGTTAGTATTGAAGAGAGTGAGTGGGGAAGGGAAGGTGTTTATAAGGTGTATAAGGGATTAGGTTGTATACTATAAGGGAAAGTTATATATGGGGAAGGTGGTATTGAAGGCGGAGAGTGCAATGTCTGCTGCTCTTGTTTGTTTATTGTATCTTGTTAGTACTTAGTAGATTATTCATCTACTTAACTAGTTTTAGTTTTGTCTTTTCTTTTCTTTGGTTTCCTTTGTTTCTTCCTTTGAATTTGTACCCCAGTGTTTCAATAGTATGTCAGTAAAACAATTCCTACCAGCTCCAGAAAAATTAAAAAAAAAAAAACAAGTGTAATGATTTTGACAATACCAAAAGCAAATAATTGCAAGGGCGCAAATTCAGTTGAATCTGACCCAACCTGACTTTTGGATAGGTTCATGTTGGGGTTCAAGTGTTCGAATTTAACCCGATCCCGAAAAACCCAAATCCATTTTGAGTTGGGTTTGGGTTGAGGGATTGGATAACCCAAGTCCTAACCATACCCGATGTGATGAGTGATAAATTTAAATGCTCATGACAAATTTAATATATGAGATTAAAATTGATTGCCAATTTAATTTTACTCTAAAATATATCACATTTAAAGTTCTATTTCTATAATCTCTCCCACGTTTTCTCTCATTTTCATATTTATTATCTTCTCTATGCAAGGCACCGACTGTTATGGAGTTTGAATTGTCTAAAATGAAATCACTTTGAAGCTCAACCCAAACCTAATCTGAACTTAACAGATCCCAAACCACCCGACAAGTTAACCTATTCAGATCTAAGGGTCAAGTTGAGTTTGGGTTGGCCTCCAATTTGGTTTGGGTTCGGATTTAACTCCAACCAAACCCAACCCGCCTGAGTTACAACTCAAAATCCTTGCTGCCTTGAAAAGACAAAAAAAAGGTCCATTTAATATGATAAGAAACAAAATTGCACCTTCTATTCAACAAGAATCAACGATCACAGACAATTTGAACTCAACGTCAGATAATTCACAAATACTACTCTCTAAAATGGTACAGACAAAACTATAGCAAGTCATTGTATATTCAATTCTTTCACTCCCATTAATTATAAATCAATGATTCCCTCCAACAGTGATGGCATGACACCTCATCCAAATAAAAATAGCCACCTAATTTTAATCCAAAATTGGACCATTCAAAAACAATTTCATATGATACAAACAATACAAGGGAAATCAAATTATTTATAGCATGAAAAAATATTAAAACATTCAATTACACATGTCCATAATCAAATATCTACATAAAGATCAAATCGAACCTCAGGTTCACTGCCGTCTGAGTTGAAGATCCTCATGGAGTAATCCGTGCCATCGACACCAGGCATCGCAAAGATTACGCCGTCAGCTCCGATACCAAAATTGCGGTCGCAGAGCCTCACCGCCTGTTCCGGCGTCACCCTTGGCTCCAACGAACCCCGGTTATCGACCTATAAAAAAAACCAAAGCTTTGATGTTCCAACCAAAGCCAAAACCCACTCAGAAGAACAAATAACACCAGTACCACCAACCATGATGAAATCGTTCCCGAGACCGTGGTACTTGACGAAGTGGAGGATCCCGCTCTCCTTCCGGTCCAGGGAGGAGGCTTGAAAGGCCTTCTCGGGGGCTTCGACGCTCATCGACGCCGTTATGGCTCGGAATCTAGGTCTTCGTGGGGGAGCGAGAGATCTGATGAAGTAAGGCTTCGATTGGGGATGGGAAACCCTAAAGAGGGCGGGAGATCGCCGGGACGGAGAGGAAAGCGAGAGGGAAGTCGGAGCCGCCGCCATGGAAGGACAGAGAGGGTTTGGGTTTTGGGTTTTTCTTCTTCAAATGGAAAAGACGGCCTGTTTGAAGGTGCGGATATTTCAACCCCATCGACTCATCCACCCCCTCATCATTATTTTTTTATTTAATATCTTTGTAATCATAACCCACTCCTGATCAGTGAAGTATCCACGAGGTATATGCGAGAGTATATGCAGTTATGTAATTTTTTATTAATAAAAAATAATTATATAGTGATGATATATAAATAAGAGATAACAAGATAAATTTGAAGAAATGTAATCATATTAAACCATTAAAATTTTATAGAGTTATTTAATATTTATACATATATTCATAATTATTATTTCATACAATGATATAATTACAATCAATTAAGAATTTGGATTATTGATCATTTAGTCAATCTATTGAACAATATAAAATAGAGGTTTCTACTATTGATTTTCTTTATTCAACTGGAGTTAAACAAATTACATAACATGAATTGCATGTGAATGAATAACTTCTCCTAACCCCAACAAAACATTCAACACATTACACTACACATGTCAATATCTATTTAACACATGTCTAGTCAATATCTATTCCACACATTCTACACCAAGCTTCGAAGTGCTTCTTCTCACTGTGAGAGAGAGGGATTGAGAGAGATGGAGAGACCGAGAGAAAGCAAAGAAAGAGAAATCAGAGAGAGACCCATACCATATCTGAAGAAGAAGGGGCAGTCAAAGGAAGGTCGCCGTGGCCTGCACATATATATATATGTGATTGAAGGAGGGGATGAACAGTTGCTGCAGGTCGAATAACTTAAGCGGGCGCATATTCCGCATATGAGCGCATATGCGGGACTTGTCCGCATATCCCCGCATTTTAGTCTACACGGTTCGGTAGGCTTACCGAACCGCTTATGCGGCCGCACAGGCCGCATTTCAGAACAATAGGGATTGCTCGTAAAAATATGATACGGAGCGGCGATCAAAGCCATCGAGAACGGACTAAAGCGCAATGAGTCCGTATGAGACGTCAAAGATGGTGTGTCCCTCCTCGATGAGGCAGCAAAGCTCTCGGGCCACTTGATCAACAACGGAGGGGAGGTGGAGAGGAGGCAGTGGTAGACGGCGTCGCCGCTGACGGGGGAGGAGGAGGAGTGGAGGTTGTTGAAGATGGAGGCGACGAGTTGCTGGGAGGGTTGGGGGAGGCAGGTTCCTCTCAAGGAGTGTTTGTTGGTTGACAGCGTTGATGGGGTGGGTTAAGATCACAAAAAAAAAAAAAACATTAAGGGGTGGGTGGAGGGGTTGATGGGGTCGAAATAACCGCCCCCTTGTTTGAAACTCTGCGATCTGGGAGGAGAGATCATATATGGGTTGTTCATTCTATTCGACCCGCCTATCATGGACCCAATCAGAGACTGGGCTGGCCCATTAAGAAACCGCGCCAACGGCTACCAGATTGGGTCAGCCTGCCATTTTTTAAAAAAATATTTGTTTAAATTTTTTAATTCTAAACTTAATATTTTTTATAAGCATTTCATAAATTATTTATACATATAATATAATATATATATACATTTCTTAATATGCTTGCCTAATATAAAAATGAATTCGACACCATTCAAATGAGCATAAGATATGTGAATTAGTACATGAATCAAAAATTTTAAAAAGATGATTATTTCAAATAATTAATGAATTTAACTTCAAAACTTCTACTACTTTAAAATTTAGAAAAATGAATAAGGGGAGCTTTACTCTCACCCCTTTTTTTTAAAAAAAATTTTTTTTGGGTTGGGGTGGTTAACAATGGAAAAAAAAAAACAAAGAGAGAGAGAGAGAGAGAAAGGGGGTCGGGTAGTTGGCAAAGGGCGATGACGACGGTAAGTGATGTGGGGGGCAGTGGTCGGTGAGAAGCAGGGAGGAGGGCGGAGCTTGGTGGAAGAGGCAGCATTTCTCTCTCATTCTCTTTTTTTTATCCCACTATCCTATCGTCATCCTCCATTGACCTCTTTGGTCCACAATCATCCTCCTCTCCCCAGCCCCCCCCCCCCCCCTCTCTCTTCACTTGCAACGCCCATCGCCTTCTTCCACCCACCACTAATCATTTGCCGCCCCTCTCGATCTCCCTTTGTTTGTTTCTTTTTTTCTCTCTGTATCGCTCTTCCTCTTTTTCCTTGTTATTCATCCCACCTTAAAGATTTTACAAGATGAGGTGATGATTGGAGGGGTGGGGGAAAAACTCTCATTTGATATTTTGATTAAAAAAGTGTTGTTGCTCACTTACTCTCATTCTACACTAGGTGACCCCACCCTTTGTTTTTTTTTTTTTGGGGGGGGGGGAGAGAGAGAGGGTGACCAAGAAAGGGAACTGACTATTAAGAGAAAAAAGATAGGGAGATAGAAAGAGAGGTCAGAGAGGGTGATGCAAACGAAGGTCATAATGGGTAGAAGAGTGAGATGACTGGATGAAGGGGAGAGAAAAGAAGAAAGAAAGATAAAGAATGTGTATATACCTCTCTCTCTTCTTTCACCATTGTCCCATGTCACCTCCCTAGTCTCTCTCTCTCTCTCTCTCTCCCTCCACTTATCCTCCCATCATCTCCCTCTCTTTCTTGCTCTTTTGTTTTCTCTTTTTTTCTCTCTCTATCAATCCATTGTCAAACTTTCTTTTTCTTTTTTTTTTGGAGGGGGGGGGGGTGATTGAGTTGTAGAGTAGGATTAATCACTCTCTCAATCAAAATATTATGTTCAGTCCTGCCTGTGCTTGGCATGATGGTGCAAAGACACCACTATTTCATGGGTGTTATGGGTTCAAATCCTACCGGAAGACATGAGAAAAAAAAAAAGAACAATCATTTTGACTAGGTGTGTTATGAGCTTTGCCCACTATCTATGGGCGTTTGTTGGTCCAGATTCACATAATTTGTTTACTGATAGCTTTTATTTGGGTCTGTGTAATAAAAAAAAATCAAAATTTTGAATGATACGCAATCAACTCTCTCTATCTCTCAATCTCTTTTTTTTCTCACTATTATCCATCTCACTATTATTACACTCATGTCTCAATGAATTGTTTACATTATGATAAATGATGAGACTTTGAATGATTTTATTTGTTCAACATATTATTAACCACTATTCATAATATTATTGTTACAGTGTGTACTAAAAACGTGATAAAAATTAAATCTCGATTGTAATATTTTTAAAATTTATTTTATTATTTTTTGTTTAGAAATCATCACCATATTTTCATTATTTATTAATAAAAAAATTAAAGAACACCATCTACTTTCGTATATCGCATGAACTATGTGATGTACTGCAGTCACACACAAATTGCCTACTGCATTCCCAAACACTATTCCACATTGACCACAAATTTGTAGTTGCTACCTGAAAAATCCAGATCCGCTATCCTCACTCCCAAACCGGACACCTTCCTCCAATCCTATCAGTTGATCCAGTGTTTTTTTTTTTTTTTTGTGATACTAGAAGAAACCTCCGTGGCTGATTTTGTGGTTTTTATTCAGTTTGCTTCCACCACAGAGGAGAGGATAGGAGTGGAAGAATTAAATCAGTGGGGCTTACAATAACAATTCGTGTTAGACCCCGAAAAGACCTCATCTTCCCGTGAAGAGAAGATAAAGCTGTCTCTCTCTCTCTCTCTCTGCAATGTCGAGTCTTTCAAAGCTGTATCTGCTGATCTATAATTCCCTTCAAAGCCTCGGATGGTAATCTCTCTCTCTCTCTCTCTCTCTCTCTCTCTCTCTCTCTCTCTCTATATATATATATATATATATATATATGTATCCGCAAATCTCACGCGTTTGTCTCTTGCAGGGGAGTCGCTCTCACTAAGATCCTTATCAGCCTCGCCTCCGAGAGGTCCTTCCATGGAGCCTACGCATCTGCGGGAGACCTCATCTGTAATCAATCTTCAAATTTTCATCTGTAATCAATCTTCAAATTTTCATCTTTTCATCGCCTCATCTTTGTTTTGTTTGATTTTGATTCGACATTTGTTTTGTTTCGAAGGTTTCTTGCAAACAATCTCTTTATTGGAATCCGTCCATGGCGCCATTGGTAAGCTTTCTAAGCGTCTGATCTCTCCTCTTCTTTAGTATTCGAGGATCGAGAGATGACTTTTGTTACCAAAGATTTAAGATTTTGGGATTTTCAGGCCTCGTTCCGAGCGGAGCGTTGTTCCCTTTGATGCAATGGGGAGGGAGGACTCATTTCTTGCTCGCTATAGTACGCCAAATTCCTGAGGTAATCTTTTTTCTTTATGATGGAACATGGAAAGCATGGATTTTGTGCTTTATGCAATGTTTTTTTTGTTAGGGAAGTGGTGGGATTTGAACACATGATGTAAATTTTGTTGTAATCAATGACCTACAGGTCTCACTTTACGCAATGTTAAGTATTTTTTTTCCTGGTTAAATCTACTCCTATCAAAAGAGTAAAACCTGAATTCAGGACCCCAACGGCCAAGAGGTAATTCGGTGTCCTTAGTGGGATGCTTGATATGCATAGAGTTGAAGTTGTTTGGTGATAAAAAAAGGAAATTATGTCTATTTTTCATAAAGACATATAACAAGTATTCCTTTGTTTTATATGTCTACTTTTCGTATCCCTAAGGGTATTATTCATAAAATTGACTCCTTGAGAAGGCGTTTCTTTTGAGGAGGGTCGTTTAGTGATCGAGTCATTCATGAACCTTGTTAGATGGGAGCTCATTTGCATGCTGCAGCACAAAGGGGGTCTAGGTTTGCTGGATTTGGAAGCCTTGAACAAGGCGTTGTTAGCAAAATGGCTTTGGGGGTGGGTGGCAAATCCATCGGTTCTCTGAGTGAAGGTGCTCGGGGAACAGTACGGGCAGGAAGGGAGCGACTCAAAGTTCCCTGATGTTTCCCTGAAGATGTCGTTCTTGGCTAGAGCATGGTCCTCCTTGGGCAGGGATTTTGCATCGTCAATCCAATAGCACATCGGGAATGGTCGCAGCACCAAATTCTAGAAAGATCGATGGTGTGGGGAGAGGTCGTTTTGCGACGCGTTCCCAACTTCTTGCAACATTGCTGAGGAGAAGGATGCGTGGGTTGGGGATGTGTGGGACCCACTTTCAGTAGGGGGAGATTGGAAGCTAAACCTTGAGAGGGTTTCTAGTGAAAGTCAAGTAGTGGAATTAGCCAGCTTGCTACGTTGCATCCAGGACAGAGTGGTGGAGGAGACTTGTGAGGACTGGGTGGCCTGGAAGGGTGCCTTTCCAGTGGTCTACGCTGTTAAGCTCGGGTATGAATGGTGACGGCGTTTGGAGGTCGGCATGGTAGTGATGGTTCACAGAACCAAGGTCTTTTGGATTGTCCCTCTAAAGATTAAAATTTTCTTGTGGTTTGCTTTGCAAGGAAGGCTGCTCACAAGAGATCGTCGGTCAAAGTGGCGACCCCTTGAGTCCCCACTGTGTCCTCTTTGTCTCGGGGAGGATGAATCTATTGAGCATCTCTTCAATGTTTGCCCCGCCTCTGCACAGCTTTGGTGTGAAGTGGGTCTAACAGCATTAGGCCAATTCCAATGTCAAAATATGGGCGACAGATAGGAGGTAATGTATTCCATCTCGAAGAAGGGGGATAAGAGGTGCCTTGCCAGGGCGTCACAACTTCTTATGCCTTCAGGGATGTGGGCTATTTGGTTGACAAGGAATAGTGTGATCTTGAGAGGACAGAAATTCTATTTTGAGAACCTTCGGGACTTGATGTCCAGACTGATGTCGGAGTGGGGTTGTACCCTGGTGGGTGCATGGCATGTGGAGCTGCGTGGGGGTCTTTTCCATGTGGAGGAGTAGTGTCTTTGTCCCGATGGCCACAGGTGGTGGTATCCTATTGAGGTTTCGGGTTGCACTGCTCGTGTCCCAAACCTTTGTTTACTCTGTGTTTTTCTTTCTTTTCTTTCCTCTTGTTCTTGATGGCTCTTTTGTTTTAGTTCTCTGTGACTGAACTCAGACTCTTGTAACTACTTTCAACTTATGGTTAGTTATAAAAGTCTGCATTCCCCTAAAAAAAAAAAAATAGTAAGGAAATTATAAGTTTCACATCTCATAAGCCTAATAAGTATGTTGCAAATTAATGCCACCTGGTGCAACAAAATGGTTAGTCCAGGTTGCACATGATATTTTTGCTGAATAAGAACATATGTTTTCAACAAGAAACCAATCAGGTTGCAACCTTGTGTATGTGATATCCATGAGAAGTACTGGTAGCTTGTTTATGGAGTTTCACGTTCTGTATTTTTATTTATTTATTTTTTTTTGAGGAAAGTACTGTGATTTTTCTTAGCTGACTTGATCATTAAGCTGTGGATAATTCATTGCTTATAAACATGCAGGTTCAGGTGCTCCGATCAGTTTTTGTAACATTTTGTGCATGGAGTGTATCTGAGGTGTGTGGTGTTCCTTTTTTTTATGTTGCATTTGATTTACTTTGTGATTTAAAAAGTTTGTTCTCGAAGGACACAAATCAAAGTCACTCAACTGTGGTTGCAAGATTGATATTCTCCATTATTCTGATTAGCATGACAATTTATGGATCCTAAAATCCCAATAGTCTGTTTCGCTTTGTTTAAAGCTATGTTTTGAAGATGTTCCCCCCTAGTCTTACTACCATCATTTCATTTACACATAGCAAGATTGGAATCCACAATTGCTAGCGGCCATTCAATACTAATGTCAAAATTTTCAGTCCAGAGTTTCTAATTCTAAGTGTGATGTGACTCTTAATCCCAGCCACAACTATTTTATAATCTGAGTGAGTGTGACTATTTTATTATATAGACAGCCATTGGTGTTCCACTATGTATAACAATATGAGTGCTAAAAAAAAATTGTCACTAATATATGTCGCACATTTTTCTTTGTGAACCAATGCATGGTTGTATATATAAACGGAACACTATTGCTCTAATCACTGAAGTTAATAGTCACATTTCAATCTTATTTCTCTATTGTTTTTACCGTTGTTCTTGAGCAACATCACAGTCTTGGAGTTTAATCACTGCATAGGATATTTTTTCCATCACATTTAGCAGTGCAACTGCAAAAGCTGGAAGTTATGATTGTCCCCAACCAGTCATAGCTTTGCTCCATAAGAAATGGAACAAAGTGAAGAAGGAATCAGAAAATCTCCCACTAAAATTTTATGAGAAAGCTGAGTCGTCCCTTGAAATGACTCCCAAAATCAACCTTCAGACTATGAAAGGCTCTTGGACTGTCATGAACGCAAGGGAAACAATAGATATTGGTAACAGTGTTAAAAAAAATTAATGAACTAATTAATAGTTAATGAGATTTAATAATATACTATGGACCTAAGCTACCTAACAAAGCACATGTCCAAAATGATGAGAGTTTTTCCTTTTCATTCGAACTAATGAGTGAAAAAAAAAACTTTGGAACAATAAGGATAAAAAACAAAAGAACAGAAACTCAACAGAATTTAAGTTTCTCAAATATAGTTCCTTTGTGAAATTCACCTATCATAACTTTAACAAATTCACATCTTCAAATCCTAAGAACCCAATCCCTCAACCCCTTCACCTATCTCTCCCTGCGGACATAATCATATCCTAACTTAGTGAAATATTTGTGAGAGCTTGAAATAAAGCTGCAGCTTCTATTAGTTTGGATTTGCTTGAAAGCTGCTGGGAAACATCCAGAAGATTGGGTTTCGTGAACTTGCACTGTCTGCCACCTCTACATTGGTATCTTTTACCTACCTCTATATACCAAGGTTATGGGAAATTGATGACCTGATGAAACATCATCTGATGATATAAATATGTTTATTTCTGTTTGAAGGTTATTTGATGAAAGAAATTGCTCCTCATCTCTTATCTTACTATGAATTTGGTGCTTTAGATTTATACATTGAATTAATTGTTCGTTTGTTTTGTTGGATTAATTCTCTTTTTTAAGACTTATCCTCATTACTGCACTTTAATTTCTGATTGGACCTGTTTTGTGTTTATAACAGTGATCATCATGGTTCTGTTTGATATGCTTTGTCTCCATATTATTCCTGATGTGATTACATGTCAGTAACTCTTTGTTTCTTATCATCAGTTGATCTTATTCACCTTAAAGAAGTGTGTGATTGATGATTCTCATTGCAATGCAGGTCATCAGGTACTCTCATTATGCTGTCACTTGTGTAGGAATTCATCCACCATGGCTCACCTACTTAAGGTATAGAATATTGCTTGAGAAAATGACTTCAATAGATTGCACATTTAACAGTACCTTTTCCATAGAAGTTCTAGATTCATTAAATGACAGAAACACAAGTCTAACTTGATATGAAAGCATTTCTTACCCAGATTTTATCTAATCTCTTGTAATTCTTTTGCCCCAGGTATACTGCCTTCATCATCCTGTACCCTATTGGTCTAGCTCCTGGAGAAAGTAAGCCTCAGAGACTAATCTTTATATATCTAGCTACTTAAGAAGTCTTGTCTTCCCCAAATATTTATAAATTACAAATGATCATAAAATGAATTTGAGGTAGAACCAGCTCATGCATTTTATGTACATATGCATTTATCTATATCTTACATATATGTATTCATTTATGTGTATGTGCATCTTTTTGTGTATGTGTGCCTACATACGTGCACAAAGAGGATTAGACTCAGATTTTACATCTCCATGCAGTGTGGCTTATGTACCGAGCACTACCGTATATAAAGGAGAGAAACCTCTACTCTGAATTATTTGGACAGCTTCACTTCAGCTATTATATCTTTGTTGTGGTGTGTGCTGGCTACTTTTTTAAGTTATGTTATTTTTTGGGTTAAAAACTATTGCCTGTGACAGTTCACAGTGTTTACCTTTTGAACTGTTTGAACCAGGTTCTGCTCATATGCTACCCCTTTCTGTGGCTGAAATTGTATCTACATTTATTCAAGCAGCGACGTGTGAAACTAGTGAAACCCAAAATAAAGAAGAAAGTTTAAAGGTTTGATAATACTTTTCTCTGTATTTTAATTTATTGATAGGGTAGGGACATATTTGTAATTTGTTTATATGATCTCTGGTTTCTTTGAAATTCAGGACATGGAAGGCGGAAATATAAAGCAATGACACACAATAGCCTGTGAATTCCAAGTTTCTAACTGCGCGTAATGGTGTCATCTTGACAGCCAGTGACTAATGAAATTGGCATCTATCTCGTGGCAACAAAAGGTATGTTTGTATAATGTGTAATAGCTGTAATAGTTAAGCATGGAGACAAATATAATTTTTCAGGTATATCCACCTAAAACTATAACTATTTTTCTTGTATATCCACCTAAAACTATAACTATATTATAATAAGACAATCATAAACTACATACATTTATTCAAACAGAGAAAAGAGTAGCAAACAAACAGAATATCATCTAATTCTCTTCTATCCTTGTATGACTATGTTACGCATGAATAAGTTAACAGGGGCATAAGGAAGATATATATTTGTTTTATTGTTCTCCATTCTCCTATCTTTCCAGTATGTCATACATGTTTAATGGAGAATATTACTTGTTTGCAGGTAACCGAAAACTCTTGTTTCTTTCCTTTTCATTCTTATTCTCTTGCCACAGTATTAATATAAAAGATTGCAATCTAATGCTAAAAATAGTCCAGAAACATAGAAATCAAGAATTAGATTGAAAATCCCTACATGTGGATGCTGCCAAAACAAAAGATATGATTCGCATGGAATTTTCATCTTTGCTTGATGCTGTCATAAAGTGGTCTCGGTATTACGAATGAACAAAATTATGAACCTTTGTGGACGAAATTGGGCGTTGATACCCTGTCCGTTTTGCAGTCGATTCATATGAGCATGCATTTTATTTTATTTTATATAAGAAAAAAAACGTAATTCATTAATTAAATATATTTATATTTGTAAAGAAAATTAAAATATATGTGGGCTGCAAACTGGGTTGCAAACCGATTAAACGTAACATTTTCGTAAACCAATACTAATCTAACCAAACTGTTGTATTTGTATGTGGCTTAAGATGCATGTCAAACTCCTCACATCACCATATAATGGCAAGAGTCATGCCATATTTTATTGAAATCCCTAGATTTAGGGCCCGTTTAGAAACCTGTTTTGGGTAGATTTTGATTTTGGTTCGATCAACAAGCTGATATTGGGTTTCAAACACCTTCGCTTAATTAAAAAACAACAAGTGGAATCCTTCAATTTGTTACATTGAAAACGGTGTTTTAAAAAGCATTCATTCAACGCTTTCAAGGAATCATGGGCCCTCTAAAGCGAACACTGTTTAGCCAAATGTCCTCTTTATCCTAGCAAAAACCCAAAAATTGCATGACATTAATGTAAGAATACCACTCATCTCTCACCTTCTTTTATTTTTTTCGATTGTCTTCTCCTCAAAACCCTTTTACACCAGGTACACCACCCAATTAGTTGTATGAGGCACCACTTCACACCATCAACGTTGGGCACGCCGGCGAGGGGGATGAATCTCATCGGATTTGTGGCCGGGGGCTGAAGTTGAAGGGATGGAAGGCCGGGTGGGTGTGGGTGCGGAAGGAGAAGGGATACTTGGAGATGGTCTAAGGCCCTGGTGTTTTTGTTTATTTGGTGGGTTGAAACTGGTCAGATCGACGACCGTTTTTCTGACCGTGGTGTGGTAGACGGCCTTTGGGGGGGGGGGGGGTGTTGAGGAGGTGGGAACCCCATACGAGGAACCGCGTAAATTTTTTTTGGAGTACCCGAGTGTTGTGTTTGTTAAGTCGGTAGGGACGGGGGTCTAAACGTAATGTGTCATAATGGCTTTTTTAACCACACATTGATTTGCAACCAAACATCTATCAGATTTCTGTGATCAAACATGATTTATAGATTAAAAAAAAGGTTAAAGACATCTGAGTCCTTACAAACATGAAAAAACTCATATAAATCCCTACTAAAATTAGGACAGACGTACGAGTCCCTGAAAACTCAGAAAAACATCCCTGAGTTAAATTTCCATCCAAATTTAACAGAATATTCCCAGAATATTATGTCACATATAATTGTGTTGACATTGAAGTCCTTCTAAATAGTTATAAAGATAAAGTAATCTCTGCAAAAGATAAAATTATCCTTGAAAGACTTTTACATTAAATTGTGTACACATTACAGTCCTTGTAAACAATCATAAAGACAAATTAGTCCTCGCAAAAGACAAAATTGCATTTGAAAGATTTTTACATTTAATTGGATAGACATTACAGTTCTTATAAACGTAAAGACAAATTGTTACATGTAAAAGACAAAAATGCCCCTGAAGAATTTTTACATTTAATTGTGTAGAAATTACAGTATTTTAGAGGGTATTTAATTTTTAAATTGTAATGTCTGCACAATTAAATGTAAAAATCCTTCAAGGGTATTTTTGTCTTTTAGAGGGACCAATTTGTCTTTACGATTGTTTATAAGAACTGTAATGTCTATTCAATTATATGTAAAAGTCTTTCAAGGGCAATTTTGTCTTTTGCGGGGACTAATTTGTCTTTATGATTATTTATAGGGACTACAATATATACACAATTTAATGTAAAAGTCTTTTAGGGGCAATTTTATCTTTTGTAGGGACTAATTTGTCTTTATGACTGTTTATAAGGACTTCAATGTCTACACAATTATATGTGATGAAATATTCTAGGAATATTCCGTTACATTTGAATGGAAATTTAACTCAGGGATGATAATTGGGTTTTTCTGAGTTTTCAGGGACTCGTACGTCTGTTCTAATTTTAGTAGGAACTTTTATGGGTTTTTCCATGTTTGTAAGGATCTAGATGTCTTTAACTCTAAAAAAAAAACACCTCACATTGTGGTAAAAAAAACATGTTAAAAAGTAGCTTTATACTCAAATCTAAAAATCAACATGTGTTTTCAAACTGACACTTTTAGTATTCAGTTTTTATGTTCCTCATTTGTACCTAGTTTTGGAGTTTTCCCATGTTAATGAATCCCAGGAGGATACCAGGATTTACATGCGCCGAAAAATAACTTTAGAAAGAGCATGCAGTATTTACATTAGTTGATTACATTAGTTGATTGTAAAAGAAAAAAATCTTGAGTTTTATCTATAAAAGTTGTATTTCAAATTATAATTTGAAAGATTTGATTATATCATCTTTTAGTTTTGGGATTATTATTTTTAAGTCCTTGTAAACATGCTTATTCAAAAATCGGTCCCTCACTTTTTCATATTTTTTTTTAGTCCCCATATTCAACCGCGCTTTTAGTCCCTTCGTCAATCGTCCTTTCGTTCATACATCGTTAATTTGAGAAATGTGATTTATTTTTAAGTTTCTGTAAACTATGTTATTTAGTGATAGGGACTAATCACTAAATAACATAATTTATAAGAACTGATCACTAAATAACATAGTTTATAGAGATTTAAAAATAAAATCACATTTCACAAATTAATGGTGTGTGGACTGACGTTTGATGGAGGGATTAGAAACTAAATAGACGGTTGAATATGGGGATTAAAAAAGAAATATAAAGAAGTGAGAGACCAATCCTTAAATACGTATGTTTACATGGACTTAAAATTAAAAATCCGTTTATTTTTTTGTTAAAAAAGTTATTTAAATGTTTTCAAATCTTTGTATATATTAGGATCTCCATTGTTCTTATTAAAATGTTTGTAATCATTTAAAATTGAGTGTTGATACAGTTCAGTATATAGTTTCATATACAATGATAGTGTATTATATAATGTGATATTATAATATATATGGTTCTATCTAGCAAATCAATGTGAAAAAATATACAATTTCAGTATATATTTCATTATATATAACATCATTTACTTGAATAGGAGAGTGTATGATTTTAAAAAAATAAATAAAAATAATGTGGACTGTACAAAGGGGCTGGACGTATCATATTCATTTAAAATCACATGCTTGATCTTGCAAAAAATTGATGCACCCATGGGTGTGGCCCATCACAATGGACGTGGGCCTAAAAAGTCCAGACATTTCACCTCTTTGGGTAAGTATACATTCATAGTTTCTGAAAATTAAACTAAATGTAGGACTTTAGAGATAATAAAAACCAAAAACCTAATAACATAAAATTATCCTATCCTACCATTCAAATATGTAAATATTAATATAAACAGCATAAGAGGGTTCGGGTTATTATATCCTACCCCCCTTAAACATGATTAGGTCCTCCAAATCAGCAAAACACAGAAGAGACCTTCTGGTCCTCCAACTCAATCCACTCTAATTATTGTAGCAATCTCCTCTACAACTCGTTCCACAAAAGAGACTCTCTCTAACATAGGACATGTGAAGAACTTCAATGCTGTACGCCTAGCATGAATCTCAAGAAGCATATTCCGTAGTCATATACCTGCAATACATAAAATAAAAAAAATAACTTCTACCTTCACTCCTAACCTCTCCTCCTTATCCCAAATGTGCTTTGTATACAACCTTATACTACAGATCCTAACCTATTGCTCTGTTGAACTTCAGCTTAAATCCTTAATCAACTCAATGAAGCCTAACCTATGCTTTGACACCAAATGTTAGTCTATTGTTCAAGAGAAATTTGAATAATCTAAAAAAATAATATGTTTAGCCCCATTTGTCGCCCCCCACATGTTTTAATTCTTTTTCTTAAGTATATATTTAACTAATGAAATGCATTCTTTTATAAAAATATTCACACTAATACGAACTGAATGCATGTTCTTTTTATATTTTTAATAATGAATTATATATTGAGATAGTGAAGTATTATATGTTAGATGCTGATTTCATATATTATATTAGTAATATGATGACTGTAGATGAAACAATAAGACAAACCGAGTGTATAAGTGCCCACAATCACAACAACAACTACAACAAATAATGTGTTTATAATAACTAGTTGGCACTTCGCGATGAGTGGGAAAATATGAAACGGGAGTGAAAGATGGGTCAAGTCACTAAGAAAATATATGATTGATTTTTCTTTTTATGTTTCACCATGTGAAGTATGTACTAACCCCCCGTATGGGGACTGACATTGGGTTATTCGCTCCTGATAGCTATACTGGGATAGATAACAATCCAGGCTGAATAAGCAATTTTTTGTTTGGTTGTCTTTTTTGTTATTCTCATTGAGAAACGTAAAAATGACTTTTTTGTTGTTTGGTTCACCTTGGATAAAGTGATGATAAATGGTTGATAAGGGATGAATAAGAGTTTATGATTTTTTAAATGACAATTATACCCCTGGGAATAGTGTGAGAGATATATGATTGATTTGATAGATGTGACAGTTTTTGGAATCTGTGTGAGTCTGTTAGGTGAGATAAATTTTTTGAAATGACAGAGAAGGGTATTTTTATCCATTGGGATAGATAAGCCTTGATAAGCAATTCCACCATTTCCTTAGAATAGTTATCAGGCCTTATCTTAGTTTATCCAGACATAACTATCGGGGTTTATTCTGTCAAAACAAACAACTTTTTTTTACTATTCTCCTGTATTCTTTCTTATTCTGGGTTTATGTCTCTAGGCATACGGGGGGTAAGAGGTTGAAAACATGTAAAGGCTGCATGTAACATCCATCACTTGAACTGCCTCTAGCCAGTGTTATTCTTGTTCTCAAGAAGTATTATTGTTATAATGAGAGTCAATGCCTACCTAATTTCTTTTCTTAATTCCTTCAATTTATATTCTGTACCGAAAATTTGACACCACTTACGCCGACAATAATATTTGTTGCTTAATTACTTGGTCTCTCTCTGCTGTATCTTAAATCTGTCAATCGGATAGATATGGATCGGATATGTTAATATCTATATCCTAACTATCGGATTCGGATACGGATATTAATTTTCAGATTTAGATCCCGTCACATACGAATCGGATACGGATATTTTTCGGATAATTGACATGTTTAAATATTAACATTAATTTATATAATCAAGTGATATTTTAAAGAAATGTCAATATATATTAAAATTAAGATTTTAAGGCTTATTCTTTTTTTTTTAATATTATACATTGAAAATTTAATATTATTATAATATATTATATTTGTGTTTAATCATGCAAGATAACAATATATGTAATATATAATACAAATATATATATTTTTGTAATATAAGTCGGATAAGGATATTTTTCGGATCGGATAGACTAATATCCATATCTGCACTCCAGATATTTGAATATCGGATATTTCTGATTTTTCAGATACGGATTCAGATCGAATTTGAATTTTTATTAAGCGTGTTTGATTTTTCTGGAGTTTGAAAATGATTTCAATACATTATACATGTATACAGATATTTGGTCTTTTCTCTGTATCAACTTAGCATAGAAATTTGTTCATCCCCTTACATTATACACACACACACACACTAGATAATGTTTGGAGTAACAGTAAAGTGTTAGATTTATGAATACATTATACTCGAATTATAGTTACTGCAATATTGTATTTTCGAGTGTCCTTTTTAAACAAAGACAACTTTGACTGCTTTGTTAAGAAAAGTAAATGGTCATGGACTAAATTTTATTCTTGGGAAAGTAGGCCAAGAAGATGACAGCATTAAAAAAGACTATGTTTGTTTCTCCTTCGTATTTCATATTGGGATAATAGAGACCTTGAAGTGTAGATACCTGTACAGTATGGTCAACAAAATCACATGTAATGTGGTGCACCAAACTTTGGATATGTTATTATCTAGATATGCAAGGATGGGACAAGACCTCCCCAAACATTTATATACGTTGTATCATCAAATTTTCCAATGTGAGACTCAAATTTTGTTCATCCCCTTACATTATACACACACACACACTAGATAATGTTTGGAGTAACAGTAAAGTGTTAGATTTATGAATACATTATACTCGAATTATAGTTATTGCAATATTGTATTTTCGAGTATCCTTTTTAAACAAAGGCAACTTTGACTGCTTTGTTAAGAAAAATAAATGGTCATGGACTAAATTTTATCTTGGGAAAGTAGGCCAAGAAGATGACAGCATTAAAAAAGACTATGTTTGTTTCTCCTTCGTATTTCATATTGGGATAATAGAGACATTGAAGTGTAGATATCTGTACAGTATGGTCAACAAAATCACATGTAATGTGATGCACCAAACTTTGGATATGTTATTATCTAAATATGCAACTATGGGACAAGACCTCCCCAAACATTTATATATGTTGTATCATCAAATTTTTCAATGTGAGACTCAAATTTTGTTCATCCCCTTACATTATACACACACACACACACACTAGATAATGTTTGGAGTAACAGGAAAGTGTTAGATTTATGAATACATTATACTCGAATTATAGTTATTGCAATATTGTATTTTCGAGTGTCCTTTTTAAACAAAGGCAACTTTGACTGCTTTGTTAAGAAAAGTAAATGGTCATGGACTAAATTTTATCTTGGGAAAGTAGGCCAAGAAGATGACAGCATTAAAAAAGACTATGTTTGTTTCTCCTTCGTATTTCATATTGGGATAATAGAGACATTGAAGTGTAGATATCTGTACAGTATAGTCAACAAAATCACATGTAATGTGGTGCACCAAACTTTGGATATGTTATTATCTAGATATGCAACGATGGGACAAGACCTCCCCAAACATTTATATATCATCAAATTTTTCAATGTGAGACTCAAATTTTGTTCATCCCCTTACATTATACACACACACACACTAGATAATGTTTGGAGTAACAGTAAATTGTTAGATTTATAAATACATTATACTCGAATTATAGTTATTGCAATATTGTATTTTCGAGTGTCGTTTTTGAACAAAGGCAACTTTGACTGCTTTGTTAAGAAAAGTAAATGGTCATGGACTAAATTTTATCTTGGGAAAGTAGGCCAAGAAGATGACAGCATTAAAAAAGACTATGTTTGTTTCTCCTTCGTATTTCATATTGGGATAATAGAGACATTGAAGTGTAGATACCTGTACAGTATGGTCAACAAAATCACATGTAATGTGCTGCACCAAACTTTGGATATGTTATTATCTAGATATGCAAGGATGGGACAAGACCTCCCCAAACATTTATATATGTTGTATCATCAAATTTTTCAATGTGAGACTCAAATTTTGTTCATCCCCTTACATTATACACACACACACACACTAGATAATGTTTGGAGTAACAGTAAAGTGTTAGATTTATGAATACATTATACTCGAATTATAGTTATTGCAATATTGTATTTTCGAGTGTCCTTTTTAAACAAAGGCAACTTTGACTGCTTTGTTAAGAAAAGTAAATGGTCATGGACTAAATTTTATCTTGGGAAAGTAGGCCAAGAAGATGACAGCATTAAAAAAGACTATGTTTGTTTCTCCTTCGTATTTCATATTGGGATAATAGAGACATTGAAGTGTAGATATCTGTACAGTATGGTCAACAAAATCACATGTAATGTGGTGCACCAAACTTTGGATATGTTATTATCTAGATATGCAACGATGGGACAAGACCTCCCCAAACATTTATATATCATCAAATTTTCCATTGTGAGACTCAAATTTTGTTCATCCCCTTACATTATACACACACACACACTAGATAATGTTTGGAGTAATAGTAAATTGTTAGATTTATAAATACATTATACTCGAATTATAGTTATTGCAATATTGTATTTTCGAGTGTCGTTTTTGAACAAAGGCAACTTTGACTGCTTTGTTAAGAAAAGTAAATGGTCATGGACTAAATTTTATTCTTGGGAAAGTAGGCCAAGAAGATGACAGCATTAAAAAAGACTATGTTTGTTTCTCCTTCGTATTTCATATTGGGATAATAGAGACATTGAAGTGTAGATACCTGTACAGTATGGTCAACAAAATCACATGTAATGTGGTGCACCAAACTTTGGATATGTTATTATCTAGATATGCAAGGATGGGACAAGACCTCCCCAAACATTTATATATCATCAAATTTTCCAACGTGAGACTCAAATTTTGAGTTACTCCAACCTTATTTTTGGAGAAAATATCTTATTCATTGTATTTTTTTGAAACCTTCATATGGTTCATCATACTTATAGAATCAACCCTATTTTTAATTATAATTTTTGCCCCAACTTATGCACATTTAATGTACCTTCTAAATGAAGTTATATATTATGTTATTATCTAGTGAATTATTGAATGCTTATTCCATAGAACATCTCTTTTATTAAATACTTCTTTTTCATTATTCCATGCAAGAAAGTGAAGAGGGGGAGAGGGGGGGTTGAAATTCTCAGTATAAAGAACCATTTTCAAAATACTGTTAGTAATCGTTGAAATTCGAATAAGATAATTAGATAATTGTGCTTGACTGATTGATACTATCAGATGGAAATGGAACAAAAAAGGTAATATATCATTGATGTTGGCATAGGAGGGACTAGATTGGGCTGCCCTAAATTAATTTTTCTTTTCTTTTTAGGCTTTGTTTGAATGAGCAGTTGAAATTTTGAGATTCTTAACATCCTACATATCAAAACTTAACTTTTAAATAGAGTTGTTTAGTTAGTTTTTTGATAGTCCGATTTTTTAACCTGAAAAAGCAAGATGGGTGATTGAAAAGATTGAAAATGTGTTTAGATTTACGGTTTAAAATTTTCTGCTTTTCAGACGTGGAATTTGTCCAAACTTAGATTCAAATTTGTCCAAACGCAGATCCAAATGAGGGGTCAATATTTTTGTGCTTAAATGTATACAATGATTCCAATTTTAAGAGATCACCATCTTGATCTTTCTAACCCATTTAAAAATATGGCTGATTCTTTATGAAATGTGTTCAGGAAAACATGTGAATATAAAAACATGATGCATCACAAACCATCACAATATCTATCAAATGAACAGATTCGTGTGTCATTAGATGCCTGTAAAAAAAAAAAATCACATAATTATCAAATATTTTATAGGGACTAATTACTAAATAGCATAGTTTATAAGGATTTAAAAATAAAATCACATTTAATAAATTAACGGTGTATGGACGGACGTTTGAGAGAGGGACTAAAAATCAAATAGGCGGTTGAATATGGAGACTAAAAAATAAATATGAAGAAGTGAGGGATCAATCCCTAAATAGACATGTTTATAGGGATTTAAAATTAAAAATCTCTAAAATGGGATGGATCATGTTTTTATTTTTATTTTTACATGGACTAATGATAGGCATCTAATGACACACGAATCTATTCATTTCTAAGCCTTTTTCTTATGTTTACAGGGAGTTAAAAAAAATCACATAATTTTTATTTTACAATTAGTTTATTATCACCATCAAAATAAAATTTTATTTGCTCGAAACAAAGATTTTAAGTCTTGGGTTCAATGCTTGGCTAATTATAGGATTGAAAAAAATATCATTGGAATTTTTTTTTTAAATGAGTCCATACAATTCATTAAAATATATTATTCATTTTTATATATAAAATATAGACATCATTAGCTCAATTTTTACCAAGCACATACCTCATCAAAATGTATACCTTATTAGATGATGTTTACTATTTAAAAAAAAATAAAAACACATGTGGTTTTAGTTTTAATTAGTAAACATAATTGAGTCTAACGTTTTCCTTTTAGCAATAGTTGGATTGGAGAAAAAAATGTACAACGCTATGGGCTCGTCCTCATGGGCCTCTAGTCCAAAGTCAGCTTAAGCCCGTGTTAATCCAGTTTTCTTATGTACCAGCTGGAAAATGATACGTAAAGCCATTTACAATATATACTTTTTTTTAAGTTATACACTATGGACGTACTATTATATAAAATCAAGTATATACTATGATGCAATAGTATATTTTTTCTTTTTAAAAAATGATTTTTTTACTCTATACACTATGATAAAAATTCGTATACCATGATAGTTGCAAAATAGACTGAGTGTATTAAAGCTTGCATGTCTTTAACCATAGTCTAAAAAAGTGTCTAACAACATGTATTCCTTGTTTACATTGTTTGAAATTTTTTACTTAAAAAAAAATAGTCCACACAGTCATATAAAATATATACTTCGTATTTTTATAAGAATATTTACTTCAATAAATATGATGTACTATTTGTTTTTAAATCAAAACAACTGCCACGGGGTTATAATTGGATTGTCTAACTTCTCTTTTTAAAAGACTTGTAAAGACTTCGTATACCGTTGACATTTGTACAAATAAAAAATGAAAGAAATACATGGACTAAGACAAATTAAAAATATACACTTATACAAGGAAAATATAGGTACAACCTCGGCTACATTCATGTATGTAATTCATATATGTTTTTTTTAAATAATAAATTTTATTTAATAAGTATATTTGTGAATATACTATATATTTTTATAATGAATTGAACTAACGTGTCACCTTTTTCATATAAAATATAAATTTTTTTATAAGGAAACATGTGCAACTCGCCATCTTGCATGTAAGTCCATTTGAGAGTACATCAGCGAGTATCCGCATCGGCTGAACACGACCTATATTGTCAGGAAAATAAATACAAGGTAACACAAAAAATCAGATTGAAAATAAATACAAGGTAACTGTAAGTCATTGATACAGTGATAAAAAATATCATTTGTTTTTACGTTCATGTTTTAGACACCCTTTAATTTTACCTTGGACTCCAGGAAGGTAAAACTTTTAATGAAGTAAACAAATGTAGAAAATAAGAAAAACACATACGTGGCATCGGCATCCAGTTCAATAAGCCAACAACCAAGCAGAATCAAACAAAAAGTTCTAATATTATAATAAATATATAAAACAAACACAATTTCAAACCCAAATAAATTTAATTAAAAAACTAGTTTTTTTAAGGCTGATGAGCTCGAGTCACGTGCAACCCCATGTGCCTTTACTTGCGGGGGCGCCGACGCGTGTCCTCCTGCCACGTAGACATGAACAAGTGGCGTGAATTAATTGGACCTCACATTTTAAAGGACAAGTCGCACTCAAGCTAGACGACAAGAACCTCAATCTTGGGCTCCCAATGGAGAGTCCACTGGGGCCGGCCCACCTCATGATTGGGACATCTGTCCTGTCTTTATCCTCTATTTTTTAGTGGTTGTATTTGGTTTGTATATATTTAATTAATATATATTTTATAATAACAAACAGATTAGGATACCAGGTTAATTAATTCGGCCATGTGGTGATCCCTCTTCTTCGGGAGAATAAGAGACACGAGTGAAATTTTATCGTGGGAGAGGAGGGTCTGTAGCTATATATTAAATTGGGGTTTTTTAATTTTATGTTCACTTAAACATGTTTATTTAGAAATTGATCACTCATTTTTTTATATATTTTTTTAAATTCCTAATTTTAATATTTTATTTTGTTTTAGTCCATCCATCAAACGTCTGTTCATATAAATGTGATTTTTACTCCGTAAACTATTTTATTTAGTGATCAGTCCATTCCTTTTTCATATGTCATTATAAGTTTCCAACTTTAAATGCATTTTTCTTATTAGTCCCCCAATTGAACACCTAACAATGCAAATGCAGTTTTGGTGTAGATATTTCACCAAACATTTTGTTTACAAGTTTTAAATATCAAAATATTTACAAAATTATAAAGACATTTTGTTCAGGGACTAATAAGAAAAATGCATTTGAAATTGGAGATTTAAAATGAAATATAAAAAAAAAGAGGGACTGATCATTATATAACATAGTTAATAGGGATTTAAAAATAAAATTACGTTTCACAAACTATAATATATTGATGACCTTCTGGTGGAGGGATTGAAAACGGGTTAAAGTTGAAGACTTACAAAAAAAAAATTATGAAAAATGGAGGGATTGATATTTAAATAAATATGTTTATGGGGACTTAAAACTAAAAAATTCTATATAATTATGCCTCTGGCCTGGTGGCCCAATTTTTTCTTGAGTAGTTAAGCGGATAGCAAGATTGTAATAAGGCTTAAGTCAATTTCTTTTACAGTCTAACAAACAGTTTTATATATTTCGTTAAATTTTTTCTTATATTTATTAAAAATATATTCATTTAACTCGAAATGGAATGATATACACTTCTTCTTATCAAGGGAAAATGACCAAACAAGTCTCTTAAAAGTTAGAAATACCCAAATCAGCTACTTTTTAAAATTATACCATAAAAAGTCTTATAATTTTAGAAATACAAAAAACTAATCTACCCTTATGTAATTTGATCATTAACATATTTCATACCTCTTAACTCTGTTAAAATATTTCACTCTTTTAATTTTGTTAATTTATTTCACACATTCTCATGTAAAACTTTTTTTTACTCTAAATTTTTAGGTGGTTTTTGTAAGATATGTACCAATATAATTTGAGTTTTTTATGATGAACTCTATTAAATGTTGATATTTCTTTTAAAAAGTAGATATGTATTAATGATGTCATAAAAAAAGTGAATCGCCAAGAAAAAAAAATGTGAACAAGGATTTAAAATATTAAAATATCATCTGTTGCATTAAGGCACAACACATATTAAAATTACATATTATGATTGTACATAATGAAAAATAATAAACAATATCAGGTAAGATATATATAAGAAACACAAAATATAATATATAATGACAAAACCTTTAATTAGATTGATTTCAGTTATATAGAGAGAGATTGTTGTTTTGTAAGAATAATATGTTTTTAGTGTGGAATAACTTAACAAGGGTTAGAGGGATGTTAAAGATTTAATTACATAAGGGTAGATTAGTCTTTTGTGTTTCTAAAATTGTGAAATGAGATTTTTTTAAGTATAATTTTAAAAAATGACTGATTTAGGTAATTCTAACTTTTAAGAGATTTTTTGATCATTTTTCCTTTTATCAAAACATATATTTTATTAAAAGATATTTATTATTTAAAAATAAAATAAAAACACGTGTGGTCTAAATTTTGGACTGTACAAATGTGGACTGTACAAATGAATGATTCTTAACATTTTCACAAGTTCACAGTTCTCTTGAATGGTTCTCATGGTCATGTGATCCACAGTCTATTTTATCCTTTTAGATGTGTTAGAATCAAGTTTTTCTGGTATTGAAGTATTGATCCGTGCACACTGTGTTGCAGACTTAATAAGCTCATTAAGACTTTTGTACAAAAACACATATTTAATGTTGTTTATACCAAACAATATATATAATTTTGTTAAACACTAGTGATTTTTTCTTCTTTCAAAGGTGATAGATCTTGTTAATGTAATTTCATTCCTGCTCCAATTTGGATACAGAATATGACTTATTCTTAGGTATACAATTATTCCGACATAAATGGTATAACAATGGAATAAGTGATCTTGTGTTTGGTTGTGTTTTGAATTATTCTCGTTGGAAAAGACAATAATAAACTTTTTGTTGTTAAAATAAAATGTAAATAAATTTAAGTGTGGATAAAGATTTATAGAAAGTGAAAAATTGATGATAGTTGATTTGACATGTGATTTATAAGAGGTGATGTCCGAGTTCACATATTCTTTGGGTGGAATAACGTATAATAATTTAACTCTAGGGATTGATTGGAATCCATATACCACTTTATATCAGTTTATTCCGACATAGTTTATCACTGGGTATTCAAGGCTTCCAAACAACTAAAATCCATAACTTATCCATAACTCATATTTATTCCAGGATATTCTGACCCCTATTCCACATCCAAACGAGGGCTTAAGATTATAATACAAATTTGAAATGAGGTTGAGAGGATTAAAGAGACCAAGAAGGTGGTTTGTGTTTGAATGAGGTGATGAGCAGAAGGATTTGCGATTGTTTTCATACAGTGAAAGTACTCTTAAGAAGGTGGATTCTAGTTTCTATGACTCCTTGGGATTCAACTTGAGGTCAATTCTTTTATAAAAGTGTTCATTGAAAGGGAGGATAATTGTCAAAGAGAAATTAAACTTAAAAAAATAAATAGTTAAGGTGGATGGATCCCCCCATGTGTGTTTATTTTTGCTCGACTATGTGATCATTTGTCATTTCAACTGAATGAGATCATGTGATGAATGAATTCATCTCATATTATGAATTTTCAACTGCATGATTTATCTGAGCTAGAAAATAATAATAATAAAAAAATCTAAACTCATATCCTTTTACTCATTAAATTTAAATTTGTGCAAAATATAAAACAACTCTGTAAGTCATGAGAATATTAAACCTAGTTTAGTAAGAAGGATAAATGACTAAATGTCAATTTGATAAGTTCGATTTAAAAAGAGAATTCATTTTTCTCATCAATCTAGTTTTGGTAAATTCTGTGAAAAATGTTTTTTTACCTAAGATATCCATGAATGAACACAGAAATACAAATTTTCAAATAGAAATTTTCTAGGTATTCCATCAGAATGAGAATAAGAATGAATGTTAAACTAGTCTAATAAGGGTGTAAATTGAGGTGCGGATAATAACTTTTGCTTCGTGATTAAAGAAATCCATGACAAAGAGACTATTTATCATCTAAAGAACTCATCCTTCAAATTTTGTAGTCTTATTTATCTCTTAAGTATTTCATCATAATTAGGCCGGGGCATGAGTGTGTCAGCTTCTCCCTTTTCATGAAAATAATTTTGCCCACAAATGAATAGAAGAATAGACGCTGACCAAAGGTCAATAAATCTAAAAAAATTTGTTTGTTTGTAAAGAATAAATGAGTATAATTATATAAGAATAAATGATATGATATAGGACATAATATATAGATGGTGTTGGGAAGGCGATCGCGGAAGCCAACAACAAACACGAGATCAAACACAAGAACGAAACATCACAACACACGAAGAACACAAGATATACGTGGTTCGGCCTAGGCCTACATCCACGGGGCAAAAAACAGAGAATCCACTTTGATAGTTGAGATACATTAAGAGACTCACAAACTCTCTCATGGAGTTACCCTCTCTTAGAACCCTCTCAACCTTCCCTTAGGATCTCTACATTGTATACATTGCCTTATCTTGCCATGAAACCCTAGAAGATATTTATAGAGCTAAATAACTTCATCCCCAAGTAATCTCTCAATTAACAAACAAATATTGTTTCCATTAATTAGGAGATATTCACTCTCCTAATTAACAAACAAATATTGTTTCCTATTTTAGAAGATTCACTTTAAATATTAATTAAGATCAAATCTTAAATAATATTTTACTTATTAGGTGCCCAACCTAATATGGTTTAATCATGGCCATCCGATGTGATACATCGGATCGAGACATAATTCCAACAAATCTCCACCTTGGCTCGTATCCGATAAGCTCGGACTTCCTCGAACCCCTTAGAAGATTTTCCGTTGATGTCTCCACCTTGCTCCATGTCGTCTTTGAAGCACGACCGTGCGAGCAACTATGCACCTTCACTTGCAATCAAGTGGTCTTCGACTTCCTTGAGCCTCACTAGCCTTCAAGTCGCTATCACGAGTCTTTTTGTGCACTAGACCCGCTCCGCAGAACTCCACCTTGAATGGATTTTAGGAACTTCTTCCTCTGGACGTCTGCACCGCCCAATTTTGTTAGATCCATAAGCCTGCGCTCGCCTTATCATGGATCAACCCCTGAGTCGGACTCAGTAATCGCGCATCCTCAAGTCAATGCTATGACTTGATTTCACATGCATCTATTCCACGCTCCTTGTGGATCTCCGAAGAAGATCTGGATCTTACCTCCACCTTGAACATGCCACACACGCGCTCGCGAGATGACTGGACTCGCTCTTTTAACTGAACCACATGGGGCTACTCCTCCCATACCCGGTTCAGAACGCTTTAGACCGTGTTGCACTGTTCCATCTTCTTATATACAAACTCCGCACCCACGCTTCACGTGATTCGCCCACGTGCCTCCGCGTGTCACTGCGAACTTTGCACCCCGAGCGTCTTTGCACGTCTGCTTCTCGGTGGATCTTGGACCCGCAACAAATTGGTATCATCATTGCACACCTGAATAGATATGCCTCTTCCACCACCGAAAGCTCCATGCAACCTTGCATGATTTTTTTTTTCTTTCTTCTTCTTCGCATGAAACCATGTACGACACACCATTGTTGGAGTTTCCAACAATACATTCGTCGATGGTATGCATTCATCGACCCGTGTCGCCATTAATCTTCGTTTTTCAAATCTCGTCCTCCTAGGTCGAAACCTGGAGCTCTGATACCACTGTTGGGAAGGCCATCGCGGAAGCCAACAATAAACACGAGATCTAACACAAGAACGAAACATCACAACACACGAAGAACACAAGATATACGTGGTTCGGCCTAGGCCTACATCCACGGGGCAAAAAACAGAGAATCCACTTTGATAGTTGAGATACATTAAGAGACTCACAAACTCTCTCATGGAGTTACCCTCTCTTAGAACCCTCTCAACCTTCCCTTAGGATCTCTACATTGTATACATTGCCTTGTCTTGCCATGAAACCCTAGAAGATATTTATAGAGCTAAATAACTTCATCCCCAAGTAATCTCTCAATTAACAAACAAATATTGTTTCCATTAATTAGGAGATATTCACTCTCCTAATTAACAAACAAATATTGTTTCCTATTTTAGAAGATTCACTTTAAATATTAATTAAGATCAAATCTTAAATAATATTTTACTTATTAGGTGCCCAACCTAATATGGTTTAATCATGGCCATCCGATGTGATACATCGGATCGAGACATAATTCTAACAGATGGGACCATCAAAAGTGGTCCACCAAATAAATTACAAATCAATGGTCAATATCTCATGATCACACGAAAATTTACATGGTGAAATATATCGAGGAGATCTTCTGGATTAGTTGTTATACAACTATCAATTCTTATTTTTTAAAATTAATTCATTTAGGCCTTTAAATTAGTGATTTTACTATTTTTAGTAAGTTTTAGATTTGTGATATCTCAATCATTACAGATCGGAATTGATTTCTATTAATTCGTATGATCATTTAGGATCTCATAGAATCAGAAAAATTAGTTTTCGAATTTTACTATTTTTAGTAATTTTTTTAATTTTATGTTATTAGTATAAATAGCAGACTTGTAATCTAAGGTTGACAGTTTTTATCAACAATATTTCAAATTTTCTCTCTTTTGGGGCTTTCTTCCTTGTGGATTCAAGGATTCCTTGTGGATTCAAAGAGCTTATGAGATCTCAACGCTGGTTAGATCTTTTTATCCATTTTTCGCTGTGTTAGGTGGTATCCGAGCGAGGATTTGCAAATAACGGAGGGGGAGACAACCAATCTAATGACGCTGGTCGTGGATTGGAGGATGTGCGGAAGGCGATCGAGGAACAGTGCGATCAGATGCGAGAGATCTGCACGGTGATCGCTAGCCTGAACCTCAACGCCAATAACAGGCGTCCTGAAGGTGATAGGAGACGCACCGAGGGAGTTGCCCAAGGCCGACCTATTGCTCAGAACATCGTTCGACGTCCCACTCGTTATCAACCTGACGATGAGGAAGACTCGGAGGATAAAGGTGATATACTTCATGGATATCAGTCGGGGAGGTGGCGCATGAAATATAATGATTACCGATTGAAGGCGGATATTCCGTATTTCAATGGTAATATGCAGATTGATGACTTCCTTGATTGGATCTCAGAGGTCGAGAGATTTTTTGAGATGATGGAGGTTCCAGAGGAGAAGAAGGTCAAATTGGTGGCGTTTCGATTAAAAAGTGGTGCCGCCGCTTGGTGGGACCAATTTCAGAAAGCCCGACAACAGCAAGGAAGATCACTTGTTCGTACGTGGAGGAGAATGAAAGAGCGCCTCATGTATCAATTTATACCATGAAAGTATGAACGATATTTACCCCAATTGCATCAAAATTGTCGTCAAACCGTAAGGGTGAAAATCACAATTGGAGATATCAAAGGCGTAAGAGGTGATAAGAGCAAGTCCTCCAAAAGATGGAGATGATTCGAGGGCCCACCCTTATGATCTACCATCATCAGAGAAGTGTGAAGATTCCAATGAACCAGAATTTTGCTCAAATCAAAATCAACAAGAGAGGGAAGTTTTAGTTGAACAAAAAATTGATGATATATATAATGGCGCCGAGTTCACAGAAGAAGAAGGAGAGCGGGTCAACTTCATTGTTGAACCAGATATCAATGAGAACATGAGCAATAAATAAGCATAAGATGTTGTTCTCTCTGGTGATTCTAAAGATGTCATTGGAGGAGAACAAAAGGAGTTGTTTCCATGGTTCTTAGCGGTGGCCCCCAAGATGGAAGAGCCCCTACAGAAGCTTGTGTTGCAGGATATATGCACCATCAACAAGAGTGTTTTGGATGCCATCATCAACAATGATAACAATGAAGACTTTACGACTACTACAATGGTGAAGAAGTTTGGGCTACAACTCGAGGTGCATTCAATTTTCTACATGATCGATTTAATTGAGAAGAAATTTGAAGTCAAGAAAACGTCTCTTTTCTTGCCAAAGGTGAAATACAAAGAAACATCAATTGAAGAGTGAAAGAACTTGAGGGTGAGTTCTTTTGAAGAAGGGGAGTTTGATGTAGGACAGAATATGCAGATGGGACCACCAAAAGAGGTCCACCAAATAAATTACAAATCAATGGTTAAGATCTCAGAATCAGATGAAAATTTACATGGTGAAATATGTCGAGGAAATCTTCTAGACTAGTTGTTATACAACTAACAATTCTTATTTTTTAAAATTAATTCATTTAGGCCTTTAAATTAGCGATTTTACTATTTTTAGTAAGTTTTAGATTTGTGATATCTCAATCATAACAGATCGGAATTGATTTCTATCAATTCCTATGATCATTTAGGATCTCATAGAATCGAAAAAATTAGTTTTCGAATTTTACTATTTTTAGTAATTTTTTTAATTTTATGTTATTAGTATAAATAGCAGACTTGTAATCTAGGGTTGACAGTTTTTATCAATAATATTTCGAATTTCCTCTCTTTTGGGGCTTTCTTCCTCGTGAATTGAAGGAGCTTATGAGATCTCAACGCTGGTTGGATCTTTTTAACCGTTTTTCGCTGAATTATAATAATAAGCTGATATTTATATTCCAGATCTCTTAAAATTGTGTTATTTTGCACATTCCATTCTATTGATGCAGAAAGGGGCCCACATGTTAATTTTTATGTGATCATTTCTTATAATTATGAGATTCGTATGTTAAATCATTATTTATATTTTATTCATTTTTTCACAATTTATTCATAGTTTTCTAAAAAAACACAACCAAAATGAATATAATTCATTCTACTGTTATAATTTATTTATTTTGCTTGATCACCGCTATGATTTTTTATTATTAGAATAATTATCTATTCCAAAATAATTTATATCGTTACCCAACTGAAGACACTATTTTTATTTTTTCACCAGGTAAGATTGGGGGTTGTATGATTAAGATAGGTAAATCCGTTGGCATTGGGCAAAGAAAAGGGAAGGGAAACGTATGTTTAGCCCAAGTTATATATATAATCTGATATTTTTACGTCGAGTCAAAGTCAATTTCACCTAATATGACCTTATCTAATCAAGGGGGCATATATTACTACCCGTCAGTTTAACAGCCCACCCTCATTAAAAAATATTAAATTATTTTTTTAAGAAAATAGAAACCTAACACTATCCACCCCACCCTTTCAAAATTAACTGTGACCGCCTACCCTTTCCAAAATTTATACCCCGTGCTTTCTCTGTTGCCCCCAGTAAAAACTTCTCACCACCGGTCCTTCGCCAACGTCGCCGCCCATCACCGCTCCTGGAATATTCAAGCAACGCCGTCAACGGAGCTTGTGTGACGTTCGACGCCGGGAGCTGCATGCATCCCCCACCTCCTCGTCCCTTCATTGCTGGACATCTCTCCATCTCCGCTGTTACTAGAGGTTTTTTGATATACTGTGTTTTCAGTCAAGATCAACCAGACAAAATGTTAAGAATCAACATGAGAGAGAAAGAGTTTATCAAGATGGTGGGGTGGGATTTAAAAGTGTAAAGTGTCCCGTATATTTTTTGGTTGGGATTGGAGATTCTAAAAAATAGACTTTGGTATCAAAAAATAGACTTTGGTATCCTAATGAGGTGGGGTTTCCATTTAATGGGGCTTAAATAACGGCCCCCTCTATTCAAGCTACTATGGGGACCGTCTCACACAGGTTAGTAGGTTAATTAATAAACAATGAAATTGTGTGCAATGAGAGATGTGTATGCATTACGAGGCTATGTTTTTTTTAAGCTCTAGATTAATGCATGAAATATTAACAAAACATAATGGTCAACAGTACAATTGCACTTCCTTTTACTTGGGCAGTTCCCACTATAAATCCACTGAAGCCTGAGTATCTATAAAACAAAATTTTGAAATTTGTGTAACCTTCGTTGCTTTTCACACTATTATAAACCGGAATAATATTAGGAACATTCCAACTTATGATATATTTTTATTTATTTATTTACAGTTTTCACGTGATTTAAGTTTTTTAAATTTTATATTTTAAATAATAAAATATATATTTTAATATATCATATATACTCATTTATATAAAAGAAAATAAAGAGTTCTATATATGTATTTCGTTAGCAAAATGAGACTGCTCATGGAGATAGAGATCAAAACATGTTAAAATATTTATGCTTCCACGATCAGTCTCAAATATTTCTTTCATAAGCATAATCTATGACATGAGGTTAATACTTTGAAAGGGAAATGTTATGAATAACCATTCCTGTGCTCTCTTTCCTATTTGATCATGTTTTAATATTTTTAAGTATATATTTAAATGAATTGAATGTATAATTTTTTTTTCATATGTCTAGATTAGTAAATTAGAAAATTGTTAAGGACGGTCACATGCGGGGCTCCATGTGCTTACATACTTTTATTTATTTATGCTAAATGTGTATATATCATATCAATAAATATGTTGTAAATACATGCATATGAATGTGCATGTAATTGTAGATGTATGTAATTATGGATGATCTCTTGGTGCATGTATATATTAGTGTATCAAATTTATTGTAAATTCATGTATGTTGGAAATACATGAATGAGTCATTATAGTTATTTCTCCTATAAATAGAGGGCTTGTAAAATATGAAAGGAATGTAAATGAAATAAGAATCTCTTAAAGAATAGTTCTCTATAAACTTTTGTGTTTTCTCTTTCTCTTTTGTTATTTTCACTATAATACGTTATCAGTACGAGAAGACTCTCAACAAGATAGGTTTGTATTTTTTGTGGGTTTATGATAATATACTATACAAATCATTTTTTTTTTTTTTTTTGCACATAATCCACGTCTAAAGTGATAGAGAGTCACATAATTTATATTTTTGAAAAAACGTCTTCAAGATACTTGGTTATGTAATTAATATTTTTTTCAATTGACTTGCTGTATGTTATTTTTTTTATATGGTATTTGAGATCACCCCATGAATACATGCTAATCGGAAAATAAGTTAAGTAATTCAATACTTTATTTCTCATGGCTTGTTGATTTCAAATAGAAATAGCATCCTAATTAGCATGTTATATTTTTTTTGTCATAATCCACGCATAGGGTGATAATGATAAAACATAAGTTTGATAGATGCATGCTATATACTTGTGTTAAGATGATAATGTAAGGTTCTCTTGCATAATGGTCTTCAAAGTCATCATGTTTTTTTTTTGTAATCCTACCCATATCACCAAATAATGTTTTTTTTTTTTCAGTGTTTACAAGTGGTTTTTCCGGTTATATATATATATATATATATATATATATATATATATATATATATATATATAAACACTATGTCAGAACAATACAACTCATGTGCAAATTTTTTATTATGCATTTTTTTTACAAAAACAAAGCCACTATCTACGTGATCTTATAACCCTTCCAAGATCCTCAACATAATTAGATTATAATTACCTTGCAGTGTGTATTTGTTCTTCATGTAGAATTGATAATTTGAATATTTAGTAATATAAAGAAATGAATTAATTTTGGGCATGTAATAACACGGTCTAAAAAAAAAAAAAAAAAAAAAGAAGAAGAAGTTGGTGTATTATATTCAATATTTCATTATCATATTGCTTTGTATATATTTATACTTATGCATTGGGGTTAAACTATGTGTTGTTTAAATTATTATTATTATTTTTCTAATTATTATGTATTTTGTGAAATAGTATGTCGAACCTCTCAAAACTTGAATTTGTCGCTCTTGACATCTCGGGCAAGAACTATCTATCATGGATCCTCGATGCAGAAATTCATCTTGATGCTATGGGTTTGGGAGATTCAATTAAAGAAAAAAATATAGCATCTGCACAAGATCGTGCAAAAGCAATGATTTTTCTTCGCCATCATCTCGATGAAGGTCTAAAAAGTGAATACCTTACGATCAAGGACCCACTTGTCCTTTGGACCGATTTAAAAGAAAGGTATGACCACCAGAAAACAGTAATCCTTCCAAAAGCTCGTTATAATTGGATGCACCTGAGGTTGCAAGATTTTAAATCTGTTAGTGAATACAACTCAGCACTTTTCAAAATTAGTTCCCAATTAAAATTATGTGGAGAAAATGTCACTGAAGAAGACATGTTAGAAAAGACATACTCTACATTCCATGCCTCGAATGTGCTCCTGCAGCAGCAATATCGAGAGCGCAGATTCAAAAAATATTCTGAGTTGATATCTTGTCTTCTTGTGGCTGAACAAAATAACGAGCTTTTGATGAAAAACCATCAATTACGTCCAACTGGTTCCACACCATTCCCTGAAGCGAATGGAACATTGTTCCCTGAAGTGAACATAATATCATCACGTGGACGTGGACGCGGCCGTGGTCGCGGTCGTGGACGTGGTCGAAACAATTCATGGTATCATAGTGATTATGATCATTCCAAGAGAAATGCACCATATCATCAGAAGCAGAAATATGTAGAAGCAAAACAAGAGAATGGAAAGAGTTCACAGAAAGGACCAACACAGAACTCTGAAAATATTTGCTATAGGTGTGGTATGAAAGGGCATTGGATGCGTACCTGTCGTACGCCTAAACACTTGGTTGATCTCTACCAAGCCTCAATTAAGGGAAAAGGAAAAAATGTAGAAATGAATTTTGCTGATCACTATGATTCTACAGACTTTGGTCTCATTAATGTTTCTGATCCAATGGACCTAACTCATCTTGATGTTTCAGATTTCTTTGTTGATCCCAATGTTATTGGTGATGGGAATGCCCACACCAATTAATAAAGCTTTATCATATTGTTATATGTTTTATGTAATAACTTTGGCTGTTTTATAATAAAATTAATAAGTTGGATGCAATTTTTTTTCATTAAAGTAATTAAATTTTAATTTCTTTTTCTTTTTCATACATGAAGTGACATGGATCCTATTAATGCACTGTCGGATTCCAAGATGAGTGATGAAGATATATGTTTAGCAGACAGTGCAACAACGCACACAATTCTCCGAGACAAAAAATATTTTTCGCACTTAGTATTATCTAAGGCTAATGTCTCTACAATATCTGGAACTGCAAATCTTATTGAAGGCTCAGGCAGAGCTAATATTCTGTTGTCAAATGGAACAAAATTGCACATCAATGATGCTTTATATTCAAGCAAATCCAGAAGAAATTTGCTAAGCTTCAAAGATATTCGTCGCAATGGTTATCATATTGAAACCATAAATGAAAATACTATAGAATATCTTTGCATCACTTCTACTATTTCAGGCCAGAAGCATGTACTAGAGAAACTTGCTGCTTTCTCTTCTGGGTTATATTACACAACTATAAGATTAGTTGAATCACATGCAGTGATGAACCAGAAGTTCTCTGATCCAAAAACTTTTATACTTTGGCATGATCGTCTGGGCCATCCAGGATCAATAATGATGCGTCGAATTATTGAAAATTCACATGGACATCCATTAAAGAACCAAAAGATTCTTTTGCCAAGTGATTATTCATGTTCAGCTTGCTCACAAGGGAAACTGATTGTCAAACCATCTCCTTCAAAGATTACCTTTGAATCTCCTACATTCTTGGAAAGAATTCAAGGTGATATATGTGGTCCAATCCACCCCTCATGTGGTCCTTTCCGTTATTTTATGGTTTTGATTGATGCCTCAACAAGATGGTCACATGTTTCTCTACTTTCTACACGTAATGTTGCATTTTCTAGACTTCTTGCACAAATCATTCGTTTGCGAGCACAATTTCCTGAGTATCCAATCAAGAAAATTCGTCTAGATAATGCCGCTGAATTTACATCTCAATCATTTAATGACTATTGCATGTCAATAGGAATTGATGTTGAGCATCCTGTTGCCCATACTCATACCCAAAATGGCTTAGCTGAGTCTTTTATTAAGCACCTTCAGTTAATTGCTAGACCATTACTCATGAAAACAAAACTACCTATTTCTGCTTGGGGTCATGCCATATTACATGCAGCTGCCTTAGTTCGTATTCGACCTTCTACTTACCATAAATTTGCACCATTACAACTTGTCTTTGGTATACAACCAAATATATCTCATTTAAGAGTTTTTGGTAGTGCTGTATATGTTCCTATTGTACCACCTCAGCGTACTAAAATGGGCCCACAACGTCGTCTTGGAATTTATGTTGGTTTTGATTCACCATCTATCATCAGATTTCTTGAACCCTTGACAGGAGATGTTTTTAAAGCATGTTTTGCTAATTGTCATTTTGATGAATCATTTTTTCCATCATTAGGGGGAGAAAAACAGCAAACAAAAGCACAACATGAAATCACTTGGAATACGTCGACTTTGTCTCATCTTGATTGTCGAACAAGTAAATGTGAACTAGAAGTTCAGAGGATAATCCAATTGCAAAATATTGCAAATCAATTACCAGACGCATTCATTGATACAAAAAGGGTAGTAAAATCACATATACCAGCTGCAAACGTTCCAGCAAGGATTGATGTCCCTATAGGACAATCTACTAATATTGCAGCGAGTGAATCTAAAACATACCAGAAGCGTGGTAGACCGATTGGTGCGAAAGACAAAATTCCAAGAAAAAGAAAGGCACAAGAAAAGGAAAATAAAATAATTGGTGCTCCTGAAGAGACCTCAAAAACAGCAACAGAAATAACTGATCAATCTCATATTTTTAAAGAAATAACCCCAGAAGAGGTAGCCCCTGAAGAGGCACATGTAAATAATGAAATCTCATTAAATTATAAAGAATGGGATAGAAACAAAATCATTGTTGACAATGTATTTTCATATGCTGTTGCTCTTAATATTGTGAATGATAATGAGGATCCTGAACCACAAAGCGTTGACGAATGTCGACGTAGAAAAGATTGGCCAAATTGGAAAGAGGCAATACAGGCTGAATTAAATTCGCTAGCGAAACGTGAAGTATTTGGGCCTGTAGTCCAAACACCTAAAGATGTAAAGCCTATAGGATACAAATGGGTATTTGTAAGAAAGCGCAATGATAAAAATGAAATTGTGAGATATAAAGCACGTCTTGTAGCACAAGGTTTTTCTCAGAGACCGGGCATTGACTATGAAGAGACATATTCTCCTGTAATGGATGCAATCACATTTAGATTTTTGATTTGCATCTAATGGATGTAGTTACAGCATACTTGTACGGATCATTGGATAGTGATATATATATGAAGATTCCTGAAGGATTTAAAATTCCTGAAGTAAGCAAATCAAAACCCCATAGCATGTATTCTATAAAGTTACAAAGATCACTGTATGGATTAAAACAATCTGGGCGCATGTGGTATAATCGTCTCAGTGAATATCTATTGAAAGAGGGGTATGAGAATAATCCAATATGTCCTTGTATTTTTATTAAAAAATCAGAATTTGGATTTGCTATTGTTGCAGTTTATGTCGATGATCTAAATTTGGTAGGAACTTCAGAAGAGCTTATAAAAACTGCATCCTATCTGAAGAAAGAGTTTGAGATGAAAGATCTGGGAAAAACAAAATTTTGCCTTGGGCTACAAATCGAACATTTACCGAATGGAATTTTTATCCATCAGTTAGCATATACAGAAAAAATCTTAAAGCGCTTTTATATGGATAAAGCACATCCACTGAATTCTCCAATGGTTGTTCGATCACTCGATGTAAAGAAAGATCATTTTCGTCCTAATGACAATGAAGAAGTCCTTGGTCCAGAAGTACCATATCTTAGTGCAATTGGTGCTTTGATGTACCTTGCTAACTGCACACGCCCTGATATAGCATTTTCAGTTAATCTATTGGCAAGATATAGTTCTGCACCAACTAGAAGACATTGGAATGGAGTAAAACACATATTACGCTACCTCCGTGGAACAATTGATATGGGCTTATTTTATTCAAAAGGATCAAAACCACTAGTTGGATATGCGGATGCTGGATATCTTTCTGATCCACACAAGGCTCGGTCGCAAACTGGATATGTTTTTATTTGTAATAATGCAGCAATATCATGGCGGTCTGTGAAACAAACCTTAACTGCCACTTCTTCAAATCATTCTGAGATACTCGCAATTCATGAAGCAAGCAGAGAATGTGTTTGGCTAAGATCTATGGTTCAACACATTCGAAATACATGTGGATTGTCTTCGATCACAGATAGGCCAACTATTTTATATGAAGACAATGCTGCATGTATTACACAGCTTAAGGGAGGTTACATCAAAGGTGACAGGACCAAGCATATCTCGCCTAAATTTTTCTACACGCATGAGCTCCAGAAAAGTGGTGATATCGATGTCCAACAAATTCGCTCAAGTGATAATTTAGCGGATCTATTCACTAAAGCGTTACCAACTACGACGTTTAAGAAGCTAGTGCAAAATATCGGAATGCGTCAATTCAAGGATCTTCATGCTGACATGAGGGGGAGCAATTAAATTTTATTTACTGTACTCTTTTTCCTTCGTCCAGTTTTTATTTCCCATTGGGTTTTGTTTTTTTTTTTGGCAAGGTTTTAATGAGGTAGTAGTCAAGTATACACAAGAATATGTACTCTTTTTCCTTCGCTAAGTTTTTATCCCACGAGGTTTTTCTTAGCAAGGTTTTAACGAGGCATATTGCTTGTGTGAAGGTCATCCAAGGGGGAGTGTTGTAAATACATGCATATGAATGTGCATGTAATTCTAGATGCATGTAATTGTGGATGACCTCTTGGTGCATGTATACATTAGTGTACCAAATTTATTGTAAATTCATGTATGTTGGAAATACATGAATGAGTCATTATAGTTATTTCCCCTATAAATAGAGGACTTGTAAAATATGAAAGGCATGGAAATGAAATAAGAATCTCTTCAAGAATAGTTTTCTATAACATTTTGTGTTTTCTCTTTCTCTTTTGTTATTTTTATAATAAAATATATATTTTCAAAAAAATAAGATACATACAACAATGAATTGTATATGAACCAAGTTATAGAAATAAAAATTATTACATGCTATATTTAACAAGGTAGATACATCTTTTGACATGTATAAGGCTGCATGGGTTTATATAAGTGACTGGGTGTAACCATACCCAAGGTATAATAAAATAATGCAATTTTAATTAGAGGAAGCGGACAGTCAATAATAACTGTGTATATGTGTATCACCACTACACGGAAATAAGTAACCCAAATTTTGATAAAAAAAGATAAATAATATATATATTAAAAAAAAATAGAAATAGCTACTACGATTTCATTTCTGATTTTGAAATACATTTTGAATGAGGAATACAAGAAAGGAGAAAGAAAAAGAGAGGCTTCGCCGTCCTATATTCTGATTGGAAGAGGTATTTAACCAGCACATCGGACCACTAACGCCTTCCCACAACCTCGCTAATCCGTGATTACCAAGCGCCCGTGCCATAAGCTCACCTCTCTCGCTCCAACAATGAAAAGCCCCCAATCTCGAACGCAAGAACAAAAAAACTTTCACATATTCTCCCAGTAGACTCAAGTACCACGGAATAGAGAGGCATTCTTGGTGAGTCAAATTTGATAAATAAATTGATATTGAAAAAGGATAAGTTATTCCTCCACTCAACTTTTTAAACCTACCGCTCAAAAAAAAAAGTTTGGGTGGTGCGTTTAGAAACTGGGGTGGGGAGTAGAGGGGGAAGAGAGAGAGAATGACATTAAATCATTGGAATATATACTCTGTCGAAATTTTTTATTTTTTTATTAATGATACTTTTAACATAACTAGTTGAAGCACATGTGCGTTGCACATGAATTATTTTGTTGATAATTTAACAAACAAAGAGTAAGATATTTAATTTCTTTTGAATTATTATGTCCCATTTTTTACTTATTTTCTGTTTGAATAATTTATATATATTTGTACTTTCTTGTTAGTGTTAGATTATGATCCTTGATATTCAAATTATTCAATAATTATCATTATAGTATATGTGTATGAGGTGTTACTTTGAAAATTTTATGCATATAAAGAGAAATTTAATTCTTATTCACTAACTCATCCACATAGATATGTAGAAATGAAAGACCTAAATCCACGTAAATATGGATATTAACATATCATATCCGTATCCCAATTTTGGTTGAATTTACTCTCCCTTCCAAATTTATTTAATTTTTTATTAATAATTAAATACATAGAGCTTCTATTATATATAAGGATTTTCTAACGGTTACAATATATAATATATGTAGGTATATTATATAATTATATAAAATTAAGTTGCATATATATTAAATTTAGATATATAATCATGTAATTGATTGTAAAGAATGTTAAAGGGAAATACAAATAAATGTATAGAATGAAAATAAATGTATAAATTAAATACATTAAACAAATTATATATGGTATTTGATTTCAAAGAATTTGAAAGGGTAAATTTAGACATATAAACGTGTAATTGATTGTGAAGAATGTTAAATGTTAAATATGAATAAATGTATAGAATTAAAATAAATGTATAAATTAAACACATTAAACACATTATATAAGGTATTTGATTTCAAAGAATTTAAAAGGATAAATATGTCTAATCAAATATAATTTGGGGTAGGAATGAATTTTCATGAATTGATAAGGGTAAACATGTCCAACGAATGTTTTTCATGGATTGGTACTTTTACAGGTAGTATAGATTGGAATATATATCTTAATATATGATTTTTTTTTAAATAAAACATTAGACAAAAAAGAAAAAGAAAAATTAAAAACATGAATGTGAGTGACATTTTAATTCCTTCCACGTAACACCTTTGTCTAACTCGTGCCACGCGAGTCAAGAACATCCTCCAACGGTCATTTTTTTTTTTACAAGGAGATTATTATTTTTTTTTTCGGTCCAAAAATATCAACAAAATATTGTAACGATTCTAATTTCTACAGCACTTTCGATGTTTCACTCAATTTCTCACCATATGAAATGAATCCCATCTTTTTTTATCATAAAGTTTTACATAATTACACATACACGTAATCATTAGTTCTCCTCCACTTTCTCTGTTGTTTTTTAACAATAACAACTCAATATAAAGAGGACCTTGTCCCTGTCGGCATACGTGTGAAAAAGGAAGGGACAAGTCATGGATGCAGTTTCTCTTGCTTTAGAGGTTCTCTCTCTCTCTCTCTCTCTCTCTCTCTCTCTAACTGGGTTTTTATTGATTTGATCAATGTGTCCCATTTTTGTGGGGGTGGTTGTTTTAAATGATCTTGTAATGGGCTTTTAGGGTTTCTGGATTGTACTCAGTTGATCTTTGCATCAATGATTGAAGGTTTTGAGTCAGAATTAATGGGTTTGACTGAACTTGGAAATCCCAATTTGGGTTTATGTAAATTCTATTGTTTGCCAAATCCTTTGATGGGTTTTTCTGCTAAGTCTTTAAAGTTTCTCTTTTTAGGGGAGTAATTTGTAAAATTGGTTTCTGGTTTCTTATTGACTGCAATTCTGATTCTGAATTATGGGTTATTAATGGGTTTCATTTTCTGTTGGTGATCATATTGGCTTAATTTTTCTTTTATATAAATCATAATATATATGTGGGTTTTTGAAATGTTGGTTTTAGAGCTCCATTGATGAACTGACTTTTACATCTTTTGTGTTGCTCCCAATCTTTCTAATAAAGAAAGGATTTTTAATGCATTTATTGGGTGATCAATGCAATATGAATTGACACACATTTGATTAAATCACCAAACTAAACTTTTTTCAAAACTCATACTTCAATTCAACAACATCTAAAACTTGAATCTTGAAGGCGTTATTCTCATGAAAACTAAATCAATTCAACAGGAGATCGAGAGCCTCCGCAAGTGCCTCTACTACTCGACGATCGAAAATGAGTCCCTTCGAACGACCGCGCTCACCGAGCTCCGTCAGAAGGAAGAGCGCGTGAACCAGCTCTGCCTCCTCTTGAAGCAGACCACGCACGAGCGCGACGAGGCGCGCAACCACCTCCACCAGCTCCAGCTCCTCCTCCACAAGCTAACCCAACAACCCGTCGATCCAAGCCCACCCACCAATCCAATATGGGCGAATTCGAGCTTAACAGACTCCGACAACCTCTCGTCGGACTCCGCATTCGATGAGATCGATCGTGCCTTGGCAGAGATTGATCGGCTTGTAAAGGCGCGAGCTTTGCCGGAGAAGGGGAGGCTGATGCAGGCGGTGACGGATGCGGGGCCGCTGTTGAAGACGTTGCTCGTGGCGGGGCCGCTCCCGATGTGGCGGAATCCGCCTCCGCCTCTCGAGCGGTTGCAGATCCCTCCGGTTGGATTGGAGAGGCGGGTTTTGGTTAGGCGATCGGCAGGGGCGGTGCGGGCTATGGAACCAGAGGCGAAGAGGGTGAAGGCTTGAGTGGTTATTGGGTTTTGATTTTTGAATGATGTTGTGTTAGGAAGGTTTTCTTTTTTGTTCGAGTTGAAAGTACTAATTGGAACCCTGTTGATTTTGTCTAGGTTATTGTGTGTGAATTGGGAAGGTTTTTTTTTTTTTTTTTTTTTTGAGCTGATAGTGTTTGTGGATCTATCTGGGCTTTAATTGTAACATAAGTAGAGTTTTTTTAGTTCATTTTCATTATGGTTTTCACCGGATGTAGTGAAAAAATGGCTTCTTTTTGTTTGGGGTTTTTACAGGGGTAGTCAATTAGGATTTTTATGGACAAAATGTCCATGCTCGTAGATTTGTAAATCTTGTGTTTTTCAATCAGGACTTTGGTTCGTGGACAAAAAGTCCAGCGTTATTCGATTGAGACATTATTTCATAGACAAAAAGTCCAGTGTTATTCGATTGAGACATTATTTCATAGACAAAAAGTCCAGCGTTATTCGATTGAGACATTATTTCGTAGACAAAAAGTCCAGCGTTATTCGATTGAGACATTATTTTGTGAAAAAAAAGTCCAGCGTTATTCGATTGAAACATTATTTCGTAGACATAAACTCCAGCGTTATTCGACTGAAACATTATTTCGTAGACATAAACTCTAGCGTTATTTGATTGAGACATTATTTCGTGGACATAAAGTCCAATGGACAATTAAGACATTATTTCATGAACAAAATGTCTAGCGTTATTCGATTGAGACTCTTCATAGTAGACATTTTGTCATGTGTTATTCAATTTAAACAGGATTTGTGAAGACTTTCATAAGTGATGGATTCTTGTGGACTTTTGTAGACTTTAGAGAGAGAAATATAAAGGAAAAAGTCATTTCAAAATCCTACCCAAATGGGTGGGATTCTCATGGACTTTTATTCCAGCATTATGAATATTTCTTCTTTTTTTCTTTTAACAAATCTCCTTTATAATTTTTATCACATGCCTTTCATATTTTTATTCACATTTTTTTTCTTTATTTATCATCTTTTTTTTATGAATGTCCATATGTATGAAATATTCCTATCACCTCATATATTTGATGAATATATGAGAATGGTAGATTATATTATCAATAATGATTCCTAGACCCCAACTTTCCAAGCCCCATCACAAGCCCCGTGATGTGGCAATAGGACATTCTCTATTATACCCTCTAATTGATAACCACCTCTAAACAAGGAAAACGGTTTGATTTATTCCTAGGATTGTGGAGATTTCATTAATTAATGTATTTCTTCTTCCTTGCATTGTGTAAAATCATTAATCCCTATAATTTACGATGAACATATTCGTAGCAGTCCCGAAATTGATCTCTCTTTCGGATCAGGTTTGTCAATTGTTTTTTTTATTTTTTTTTATCTTATTGAATGAAAGTCACATCGAATTTGAAATTAAATTTTTGATGATCAAATATTCAATCTATGTTACATGTTTCAATTCAAAAAATGAATTTTTTTTATGTTTTGATCACTATTTCACACTTTTTTTTATATTTGTTTCGTTATAATTTCATAAATGTAATTTTGATATTGTTACATTTAATTATTACTGGTTCGTGTGATGTTTATATTAGACTCCCGAACTCGGATATTCATTTACACAATTTTGTTACATTCATAAATGTAACACTCTGAAATGTAACATTATCTCATGTTGTGCATTTTTTTTAACAATGCAAATAGAAATGACGTATAAATGTAACAGTGAAGTATATACTTTTACAGAGGATTCTGATACATTTTCTTTGGAAGGCAGTGTACTAGAAATTGAAATAGATAATTTTAAATAGTAAATGTAACTGTTTGACATTTAGGTAAATATAATTGTTTGTTTCACTATATAAATGTAACAGTTTTTATATAAATGTAACAAATCGTTGTGAGAGATGTAAACATTTAAGAAATGTATTTGTAACTACCAATATAAAATGTAACTGTTTCATATGTTAACTATATGTGTTTTTTATTTAAATTTGAATACAATAACTACCTAGAGAAAATGAGTTGTTTGAAGGATTTTAATGAAAACAATTTCGGTAATTTTTGGTGTAATCTAGGTTCAATTATAATTTAGGTAATGATTTCAAAATTTAAGTAATGATCGAACGGTTGTTATTCAAACTATTTGAATACCAACCGTCCGATCTTTTTCTTTTTTTGGTGAAACAGAATATCCAAACGTCCAAATCATTTTAAATTGTTTGATAAACATTCAGAAAACACTAAATCTTAAAATCAATAAGATAAGATTGAATATAAATGTAAACAAACTAAATAATTTTAAGATTTTAAGGATTTTAAGATTAGGTAAAGATTTTAAGATTTACATGGAAGAGTCATAGAGAAAATGTGAGGATTTGGGTTAATAAGACAAATTTTTAATAAAGGGCAAATTTGTATTTTGTCATTTTACCATTTTTTGAAAAAGTCAACAAACCAAAAAACCAACCAATGAAATGATGACACCTCATGAGGCTTGTGAGTGGGGCTTATATTATGGGGCCTAGGTATCATGACTGTTATATTATATATGCCTAGATCATCCACAATTATTTTTTAAAATATAGATTTATCATATATTTGATTATATGTATAATGTTTGATTTGATTTTCCTTGAAGATGTTTCTATTATTGTACAATATAGATGCATATATATATTTTTTATAATGTTTAAACATATATAAAAGTAAAAAGATATATTTACATATATGAAATATACTGATTGCTTTTATTTTATTTTTTTATTTAAAGTAATATAATGACTACTTTTATTTTATTTTATTTTAAGTAATATAATTTATGATTTTATTTCATTATATTTGAAGAGATGTAACATATGATAAATATATAATATATATATTTCCTTATTTTATTATCTTCCTAATTAAAAACTCATCCCTCCCCTCTATAAAAGCTTATGATTTTTTCTCTCTATGTCTTTATCATGACATTCTAGCAATATACATTTCAGATATATAAAAATTGATATTTACTATATTAAATTACATTTTATGTTGGATATCAATAATTCATGTTGAATTTGAATATTTGGGTTCTTTATTTGTTATTTTAAAATTCTAAAAATATTTTTATGTTTATTAATAGAAATCCACATGTGAAAAGAGTCAATCTCTGAAAGTCTGTAAAAGTCTGTGAAAGTCCATGAGAGTGATTTGTGAAAGTCTACAAAAGTCTGTGAAAGTCCATGAGAGTGATTTGTGAAAGTCTGCAAAAGTCTGTGAAAGTCTATGAAAATCCATAAGAGTCAATCTGTGAAAGTCTGCAAATGTCTGTAAAAGTCTATGAAAATCCATAAGAGTCAATATGTGAAAGTCTGCAAAAGTTTGTGAAAGTCCATGAGAGTCAATCTATGAAAGTCTGTAAAAGTCTATGAAAATCTGCAACAGTCTATGAAAGTCTGCAACAGTTTATGAAAACTACAAAAGTCTACAAAGTCTACAAAAGTCCATCACTTAAATAATGTCCACAGAAATCCATCAAAGTCCATATCCATGACACCCCCCCCCCCCCCCCCTAGTTTCCCATGTCTGCTGTTTTGTTGATGATCTGTGCTCATAAAGTGACATGGTTGGGAATTCTGGTTTTTTATGGCATCTTACATCTCTGACAGTTCTCCTGCATGTCATGTCTGCCTCTTACATCTTTAAACACAAACAACCAATGCATAGATAAGTTTTCAATAAAAAGTTATCAATTTTTTTTTACATTTTATCTATAATTTATCTTCAATTTATCCGATGTCAATTGAACAGAAAAATAACTTACAAACTTTAATGAAAATAAAAAGGGGGAATCTAACCAAAAAAATTATTTATTCTTCTATATTGTTATCTATGATTCTAATCAGTGTAGCCAACAAGGACAAATTGCTCCATGACTATCCCAAACGGAATTAACAAAACGTCAGAACCATAGCAAACTTGCATATGATAAAACTGCTGCTCATAAGATGCAGAGAAGTAGAGAACATGTGGTTTTCTGTGGTTTATTTCACCTATAATTCTGATTAATTTGAAATCAAGCCTGCATTGTATTGGGCAATCACACAAAGGAATTTTGTCACCACTTCTCTGTATATCATAACCATAGTGGACTGCAACAGCAATCCATCTCTTCATGAACAAATTCAAAGCCAAGTATTGCCTTCTAATTAAACAGACAAACTAGTCCAAAAAACCACCACCACGACAAACGACAAATGCAATGCTGTATAAACAAACACACAAAACCCAAAAAAAAACTCAACTCACCTCCCCTTTGGGTCTATCAACTGCGAAAACACTCCACTCGACGTCTCAACGTCCGAACCGCCACCGCCAACCACGCTCGAACAATCACTCCTTTCGCCCTGAGCAAGAACCCATTCATCGAGGTCCCAAATCCCGTTCGTGCTCCCACCCGCCTCGCAAACCCCCCGCCTCTCAAAACTCTCCTGAAGCTGAAGCGCATACTCCAAATTCCACAACACGTCTCCCATGCTCGGCCTATCCACCCGATACTCCGCCAAACACTTCTCCGCAGTTTCCCCAAACTTCCTCAACGACTCCTTGCACACCCTCCCGACCAATTTCGGGTCGATGATCCTCTCCAATTGCCCCCTCTTCTGCCATCGCATCGCCCACTCGGCGATGTTGACCTGCTCTCTAGGCAAGCCCGGGTTGATCGCGGGCCGTGCGCACAGCACCTCCATGAGCACCACCCCGAACGAGTACACGTCGGACTTCTCGGTGAGTTGTTGCCGCCTGAAGTACTCTGGGTCTAGGTACCTGTTATGCATGTCATATAAAAATTTAGACTAAACACAATTTTTACATATAAACAAATAATAATAATAGTCATCAATAATATAGAATTGTAAAGTTAAAAAATGTGCATCTTTAGTGAATAATGCCCCCTCACGCACACGGCTCCTAGGTACGACCATTTGGTTTATGTTTTTCCTAAGTGCGAGCAACGAAGAAACCAAAATGAATAGACTACAATACTTTCAGTACCCGAAGCTCCCCTTCACTGCGGTGCTCACATGTGTCTGGTCGAGCGTCGGCCCGAGCTTTGACAGCCCAAAGTCCGCGACTTTCGCGACGAGCCCCTCGTCGAGCAGGATGTTCGTGGTCTTCACGTCGCGGTGGATCACGGTCTCGGACGCGCCCGTGTGGAGGTAGTGCAACCCCTTCGCCGCGCCAATGCAGACGGCAAGGCGCTGCCGCCACGTGAGCGGTTCGACATCGTTTTCGGAGATTTCAGAGGCGTAGATGTGCTTGCGGAGGGGTCCGCGCGCCATGTATTCGTAGACGAGGATCATCTCGTTCTGTTCTTGGCAGTAGCCGATGAGGGAGACCAGGTGGCGGTGGCGGAGCTTCGAGAGCGTCTCAATCTCCGCGTGGAACTCCGCGAGGCCTTGCCGGGACCGCGGGTTCCCGCGCTTCACCGCGACGGTTAGGCCGTTGTCGAGGACGCCTTTGTAGACCTTGCCGAAGCCGCCGACGCCTAAGATTAGTCCCTCGTCGAAGCACTTCGTCGCGTCGCGTAATTCGGAGATTGTGAATGCGTGGCCGAGGTTGAGCGAGGGGCGCGACGAGGCGGCAAGGCTGTGCGATGCGGAGAGCTTCGTGGTTTTGGAGTTCCCGACGTGGGTCGGGAGCGGAAGCCACGTTGGTGGGCTCGGCTTCTTCTTTGGGTGGTCCTTCAAAAGGCGGCGGCGGCGGCGAAGGTGGACCATGCAGGCTAAAACAGCAGAACCCATCAATGCAAGTCCTCCCAAACAAGATGCAACAACTAGTACTAGTAGTTTCAGCTTCTTTGATGAATGCGCATTGTCAAAAGCGCTTGCGGGGTCGCGATTGGGCTTATCGAGCCTGTCGTCGGTGTCGCTGAGTTTCAAGATCTCGAGCCCGTTGAGTATTGCATTGGGCGCGAATTTGGAGAGCTCCGGCGGGCCGACCTGAATTAAAATTTTGTCTGAATGAATCGAAGGAGCGTGCACGAAGAAGTCCGCAAAGTAGGCTGTTTTTAATTGCTCTGTTTTGCTCAAGATGTCGAAGGAGGTCAGCACAGACTGGCCGTTGATGTAGGCGTCGAAAACGAGAGTGTTCGAAGACTTGCTTATGATGTCGCAGAAATGAAGCCTGACGAGGTAGTCGAACCTGGGTTCGACGTCGAACGACCACGACACGTTGAATTTTGGGTTGCCGACGTTCGCGTCCGCCATTTCTTGTGCGGTCGAGTAGACCCAAACTGGCGCGACGTCGGGGGAGGTTCCGTTAGTGCCGTATTTGATCGAATTAGGCGCGATGGAGACGGAACGCGCGGAGGCCGCGTTGATTATGAAGGGCTGATCGGGCACCCAAACACGCGAAAGCGAGTCGTTGTTCGAGTCTAAGAATTGCCCGCCGACGTTGATTCGATAGCAAGTTTGAAGCGCTGATCGGGCGATTGTGGGGAACAGAGTGTCCGGGACAGATACGACTTCGATCGCGTTCACGAACGCGATCGACCCATCGGAGGGCGTGAAAATCAGAGACAGTCGCGCGTGCGCGTCGATCAAATATTCATTATAAACTATCGAAGAAGCCCCGACGGATAATTCACTCAGCAAGACGAACCCATCGGCGGAGACCGAAAAAGTTGCGGACTTTAAGTCGTACCGAAGGCTGTCGACGGCGTGGAAGTGAAGGCGAAGCCAATGCCGGCCCGATCGCCTGATCGGGAAGGCATAGGTCGATTGCTCGGCGAACACGCGCGCGGTCTTGTAGAGGCCGGCGGAGGTGGTGGAGGTGACTACGGCATTTGAAGGCGGAGAGAGGCTTACGAGCGGAGACCGTGAATCGGATTCAAATAGGCGCCCGTCAGAGTGATTCGAGGCTTCGTTGGCGCCGCAGTCGATGAGGTAGTTGTCGGTGGGAGCGAAGGAAGTGGCGATGGATTTGGTGGCGAAGGCGGAGAGTAGGAAGAGCAAGATCAAGTCCTTTCGGAGACCCATCAGTGTTTTTTTGATGTGTGGGTTGTAAATGGTGTGGCTTTTGATGGTTGGTGTTTGTTCTGCTTTTGCTTCAATGGGTGGTGGTGGTGGATGCAGTCTTTTTTTGTTTTTTGAGAGAGAGAGAGAGAGAGAGGGGAAGTGAGAGTGAAAAGGGTGTCCCTGGGGAGGTGTTGGTGGTGGAGGTGGTGGTGTTTGAGTGTACTGAGGAGGAGTGAGAGAGTGAGTGAGTGACTGTACAGAGTGAGTGATCTAGTGATTTTTAATTGTGATTTTGAATCATGTGAGTTTTATTTATTTTATTTTATGGTTAAAGACATCTAAGTCCCTACAAACATGGAAAAATCCATATAAGTCCCTACTAAAATTGAGACAGACGTACGAGTCTCTGAAAACTCAGAAAAACCCAATTATCATCCCTGAGTTAAATTTCCATCCAAACTTAACGGAATATTCTCATAATATTCCATCACATATAATTGTATGGACATTGAAGTCCTTATAAACAGTCATAAAGACAAATTAGTCCCTGCAAAAGATAAAATTGCCCCTAAAAGATTTTTACATTAAATTGTGTACACATTGCAGTCCCTATAAACAATCATAAAGACAAATTAATCCCTACAAAAGACAAAATTTTCTTGAAAGATTTTTACATTTAATTGGATAAACATTACAGTCCTTATAAATAATCGTAAAGACAAAATGGTCCCTATAAAAGACCAAAATGCCCGTGAAGAATGCATTCTACCGGTTAAATTATTGGTTTTACATCCAAATTATGATCTTCAGGTGGAGTGTGATTGATAGGATAGAAGATGAAAAAATAAATATATATATATTATTTGTCTTTATGATTGTTTATAAAGACTGTAATGTCTACACAATTAAATGTAAAAATCTTTCAAGGGTATTTTTGTCTTTTACAGGGACTAATTTGTTTTTACGATTATTTATAAATACTGTAATGTCTATTCAATTAAATGTAAAAGTCTTTCAGGGACAATTTTGTCTTTTGCGGGGATGAATTTTCTTTATGATTATTTATAGGGACAGCAATGTGTACACAATTTAATGTAAAAATCTTTTAGGGACAATTTTGTCTTTTGCAGGGATTAATTTGTCTTTATGACTGTTTATAAGGACTTCAATGTCAACACAATTATATGTGATGGAATATTCTGGGAATATTCCGTTAAGTTTGGATGGAAATTTAACTCAGGGATGATAATTGGATTTTTTTGAGTTTTCAAGGACTTGTACGTCTGTTCCAATTTTAATAGGGACTTATATGGGTTTTCTCATGTTTGTAGGGACTTAGATGTCTTTAACCCTTTATTTTATTGTATTGGATTTAGGGCCAATTAAGGCAAAACCTTCATACCGAGTTGTTCACTTTGATGTGAAGATTAATGGGTAGGAGCCATTCAAAGTCTGAGATGAATAACTTGTTGGTAATGCATGAGATTGTGATAAGTTTTTATGATTTTTTTGTCAGATACTTTTATGGAAAAATGAGTGGATCTCTCAACCTCTTCTGTTATGTTAGGTAAGCTTTTCACCCTCAGATTTTAAAAATAACTGGCATGTATTTCTGTGATCTTGGTGTGAGGGGGGCACAATGAAAGCACTGGCAAGCATGGTTAAAAAAAAGGGGGGACCTACATGTGTGTGTGTGCATCAATGTGGGGGGCAAGTGAAAATGTGAATCTCGAATTCAATGGATATCTCTTGTTGCGTGCCCACATGATGAGTCCCATCATTAGCTAACATGATGAGCATCCAATGGGCTCAAAATCTTTTGTTGATCAAATCTAAATCTAGGGATTTCCTAGTCAAGATGGTAACAAAAGGAAAAGAAAAGGAAAAAGAAAAAGGGAAAAAACAATTCGTGGTATTGTTAACTGATGAAATGTGAAATGCATGTATTTTATCACATATGAGGTAAGTCATGGTTGTTTAGGAATAAATCAACAAGGTTCCTTTAACTTATTGATATATCTTAGAAGGTTGCTCTTTTGTGCGACCGTAGCATGTAGTCCCATTTTTTTTTAAATGAAAACATCATTGAATTTTATTTTATTTTGCGTAAGAGGTAATTTAATTAACTAGGTATGTATTTTAATTAGAAATTATTTGTTTTGTTACATAAAATATACACTTTAAAAATATCAAACCACGTGAGAGACTGCATGTGAAGCTATTCAAAACACATCTATCTTATAATTTTATCAGAGAAAAATTGAATCGCCTCACTGTATTTTTATGGATATCATTTTGTTTCTTATGAGCTTAGAAATAAATAATTAATTATAACTTTTGAAAGATGTCTCAACACAAATGCATTTTTTTTTAATCAAATCTCTTCCTATCAGTTATTAGAATCCAGAATTTCTCAGTAAAAAAAGATATATCTACCAACCCGTTAAGACATATCCTGTCAGAAACTTAAATACAACCCAAAATATTCACATGAGAGAATTGAGTTAATTTTGCTGGAACAAAATAAGGACAAAGGAACAGTTTGTGGGAAACATAGAGGACCCCATCTCTTAATGTCCAGACATTCAATGGACTTATCAGTCATGTTTTCCTCAGTTAAAAAAAAAAACAAAAACAAAGCAGTGCAAGTGCTTCTGTATAAACATCAATGACCAAAACTTACTGATAAAACAGGGGCACTTCCTTCCAGATATTTTGTCCCCTCCTCAACCAAAGTCCAATAGATATCTGTTTCTCATACTTTGATTATCTCCCTTTCTTTTTGGGAATCTTCAAATCCTGAGTAATTTTGAAGTGTGAACCTTATTTTAGTGGCTCAGAAGAAAAAAAAAAAGATGAGAAAGCATGTTCATCTCTTTCAAAAAAGCAAAAGCAACACAAAACAAGGTTGAATTTGAATTGGTACTCTCGAGGAACTTGTTTGATATTCGACTCTGATATGGTCAATTGGATGCATAAGGCATAATAGGCTTAGACATATGAGAATCCACCTGACCATTTAAAAAAATGATTTGTTAATGTTCGTACTTTTATGAGGAAAATGTTACTAGCAGCACACGATTTGATTTTCTTAAATATATTACTTAGCTAATGAAATAAATGAATTCCATAAATATTAATTGAATGCATATATATTTTTGTATTTTTTATGATAGAGTACAATAATGGAGTATATATACATTGTGTTAAACCATTATATATGTTGTATCAGTGATGTGACGATTACAAATAAGGATACAAAACAGACTAAGTGTATGAACTCCCATTTTGTAATAGTTGATTAAGATTAATAGTTAAAAGTTAGAACATAAACATCAAATTAGAGATTCTCCTATAACAAAACAAAAAAACTAGATATACCAAGAATGTCAGGTAAAAGTTTTTAACATAAATTTAGTAAAATTAATTAAAGATTAAAAACATATATATCAATTAAGCATGATAAACCTCATATAATTTTCTACAAACTAGATATTAGACATGCAGGTCCCTCATTATGAATGGGTAGGTCTACCCTAGCGGAGTGACCAAACTTTAATAATTTTTTTAATTAAAGTTTCTAAATTAACTTTCCATCTACCAACCATGCAAAATTATTGTAAGGTAATGGCCCATTCACTTGTCACTTGACCACTTGGGTTTAGTTTCCTTTATTATAAACTGATTCAAATCTGAGGTATAGTGGGCACGTAAACTAAATAATAATGTCACATTCAATTTTTTAGTCTAAAATATAATCCTATACACTTCTAGAAAAACATTTACATTATTAAATAATCTATATGCCTTGTTAAATTTTTTCTTACATTTACTAAAAATATCTTCATTCAACTCGAAATGGAGCGACATACGTTTTTTTTTTAATCAAATCATATATTTACAATTTTTAAAAAAATAAAAATATGTATGGTCTGAGTTTTAAATTATAAAAATAACTGAGTCTAACTTTTTTCTATTTAATTTGGTGTACTGCTGGAGTCAGCTAGCAATACACGTAAACAAATTGTTTATTTGCACAATGTATATACATTGAAAACACATAATTTGGTGGGTATTGAAATTGAAAAATGTTATGTTTAGTAGTGTTTGCAACCTGCTTGTAACCCGCACATATTTTAAATTTTTAATGGTATATACATAGCCAATGAAAAATATTTTATCATAAAAAATGAATTACATATTTATTGAATTTGGCTACATATAGCTTTACGTTTTTCGTTATACAGTGTGTACAAAGATAGTGAAGCATATAATACGTTAATTGATTTCATATACGTGATGCGATAACTGTAAATGTGACTCTATATAAATTTTGAATAATGGATCTCTTTCTTTTTCCTTTTGAGAAAAACTTCATTTCAAGGGAGATTTGTATAAATCACATATACATTTTTTTATATTTGTATAATTATTATTATTTTTTTATTCTAAATATGTTGCTCCCCTCTCGCCCCCTTTTTCAAATTCCTGACTCCGCTCCTGGAGAGCCCACATGTCAAATAATTTGTTTATAAATTAAGGGTATGCATATCAAATCATATTTTAATCTTTTATAAATCTTTATTAACATTTTATTCACATTTGATCCATAATCAATAAAAAAAATAGAAACTTCATTGTTATGTTATCGAACAAGAATAATTAAATAAAAATATTTATTTTTTATTTATATTAAAATAATTATCCATATCAGAATAATTTATATCGCTGTCCAAACCAAGATGGGGTAGGTGTTCGCAAAAGTGTTCATGTACCATACTAATCCAAAGTTTCGCACAGGTGAAAAACCCAACCACAATTTATATACGGCGACATATGGAATTACAACCTCTCATGGAACAGTCACCTCTCAACTTGGGTGTACAGTTGGAGTGAAGGTATATTTGTTTGTTTGCTTCATCTCTTAAAAAATCATTGTGAGCTTCATGAGACTTTAGGAACTTGCTGACTTTCTCATTTATTTCTCCCGCAGCACATGGAAGCTCTTCTAATAGCATAAAAGGTGATGCAGAAAGGGATTTTTTTGTTGAGCTTTGAGATGTTTCAGGACATGAGCGTTACAAGTATTGTCAATCCCTTTTTTATTCAGAAATAAATGGTTAGAATATGTTGATAATATGTTATATGATTTGTCCAAGCAAAAATTATTTGCCTTAGTTTTGTCTGATCAATTCATGTTTAGGGGTCATATTTGTGCATGGTCTCTCTCAAAGAAGGACCAAAGCAAGCTTGCAGAACTGGTCTGTTGAGATTTCGACAACAGGGACATTTTCAGTTCCTCTAGGATCTGGTGGTCCTGGTGGACTTCCTGTGCCATATCTCATTATCGGTAACAAAGCTGATATTGCAGCAAAGGAGAGCACAAGGGGAGAGCAGTGGAAATCTTGTAGATGCTGCTCGCCAGTGGGTTGAGAAGCAAGGATTGCTTCCATCAAGTGAAGAACTTCCTCTGACGGAGAGCTTTCCCGGGACGTCAGGCCTTCTTGCAGTAATAACTCCCATCTCCAAAATTTAATATCTCTAGTTTTACTGTATTATACAGTTCTTCCAAACTGATTGCATCCATCAAACTATGTGTTCAATTGATATATGTTTTACATCTTTCAAAGCATCATTATGAAATTATGATTGGTGTTCATAAATCTGGGACTTTTTAGGTTTTTTCTTAAGACAAGCATGCATACTGTCGACGTGGTTAGTTGTAAACCAGTAAGAAGTGAACTTCAAACATAATAAATTTGGTGTTTTATAACATAGTTTAAAACTATGTGCGGACCGCATGTGTGGTGGGGGCTGCATGTATCGAGCTTGTAGACATTAGGTAAGGCAGCCATTTGAACCCCCGTTCGAACTGAACTTCGAACGTTCTTTGTACTTTCGAATTTTATTCGAACAACTTTCGAACGGTATGTTGTCGTTCGAGTTACTGTTCGAACGGCAATTTGAACTCAGAGGTAGGTTTTACCGTTTAAAGTCACTTGAACTAAACTTCGTACGCCCTTTGTGCGTTCGAATTCAGTTCAAACTTGGGCGCACATATGTTGCATACAGGGGGGATGTGCTTTATTTTTCTTTATTTGTTGGTATTGTTATTGATTATGCTCTGTTTTTTAGCCTAATTGCCTTTATGTGTGCTTGAATGCTGCCTGCTTACTTAGAGCATAAGCATTTTGTTTTCATTTTCAGACATGAGTTCTCTAAATTGATTGACTATAGGAGTTTTTATTATCAGCAAGTAGGCAATTGATTATTTTTTACAATTCACTGTTTTGATTTGTTATCATGGTAATACTGATTCATTTCAATATAAATACAGGCTGCCAAAGAATCAAGATATGACAAGGAAGCTGTGATAAAGTTCTTCCGTATGGTATGCATGAGTTCAAAACACTCTTTTTGAAAGGAAAATAAAACAAAAACAAAAGAAAGATAATTGAAGCTGAAATTTTTAATATTTGTTTTTGTTATTTCTTTACAGTTGATCAGACGAAGGTATTTCTCAGATGAACTGCCTTCTCTAAGTACATGGTCTGTCTCACCAATTCAGAATTCCATCCACCACTCTAGAGAGAGTTTGAGTGACGATGATCAATTTCATAAAACGGCAAGGTATTCTTTACTGCTTAGAAAAACTTATGCCTCATGCCTCATCTCGTGCCTAAACTGTTTTCCCATTTCACTTTGTGGTATCCATAGAGGCTTAAATTATTACAGGCTTGTGCCTTGTCCAATGAGGCCCAAAAAACTCATGCTTCTCACCTTCTCTATGAGGCTTAAACATGCCAAGGAATATTGTGGAAAAGATGGAGATGGTTGAGTGAGTGTGTGTGGTTTTTTTTTAATTTTTTATTTTAAACAGAAAAGATCATACAAGTATTTCCACTTCTCTCCTAATCAGGGTTTCGAAGTGAAACAACCATACTTAGATCCTAGGCCCTATTATAATAAAGTATATCTTTTGATTCTGTTGTTCTAGTAAAGACCAAAATCCTGAAAGACCAAAATCCTGCAAGTCGATTAATGTTTTTATAAAATATGTTATCAACTCTCTTTTTAATGGAAGATTAAACAAATAAATAAAACAGTCTCTGGTGCAGTGATCAAATTAAATAGTAATTGAAGAGTGGAAGGTTGGGTCTCTCCACGAAATTCTTCTATTTTCTGTTGATGTGACCTCACGGTGTAGATGTGGTCACCACCAAGAGTGGTAAAGAAAATTGGGATGTTATCTGCTCTCAAATGCAGGATTTTATGTATTGATGTACTCAGATAAGACATCAACTAAATTTACTAGAGAGAAATGAGCTCGTGATGGGAATTTGACTATTGAGTTACCAGTTTACAAAGAAGAATTGAGAGAGCATCTATTCTTCCGGTGCAGAGTAAATATGGAGATTTGAGGGAGAGTGAGTTTTGCATGGGTTTGAAGGCTCGTTCAGAATGTCCAGCAATTGTTGGAGTTCTGGAAATTCAAGAAGAAAGTGTTCTCCCACATTTATCATGTAGAGAAAAATATATGGCTAGTGAGAAATGAAGAACTTTTTAAAAGTGGACGTGTTCTTCCTTTCTGTCTGGAGAAGACACGTTTGGGAGTTACTACTGTCTGCATTAATAAGGGAAAGTTTGTGATTGAAGTGTTATAGACAACAAGGGTGATCCTTCCTCTTAGTTTTCGTTTTTATTTCATTGGCCTTGGAGATGCCTCATCTCCTTGGCCTTTTTTGATTTGTTATGTGGAGCTTTCATTTAATTAATAAAATTGGATGGTGTAAAAAATAGCCATCTCCACCAAGCGAACGACTTCTTAGAACAAAGGAGACTGAAATGACAATTTTTGTCACAGGTTAATCTAAAGCATTTCCAGATTGTTTCTTCTAATATTCTTTCTAGATTTATTGAATTTTCTAAATAACTTCAGCCACTTATGTCTTGCACCATAGAGCTTGCTTCCCCTCATGCCTTTGCCTTTTCAACAACTGTTTAATTGTACAGCAATGTGGTTTTCTCCATAAGTGCTGATAGTGAGGCAACATAGCAGTGAAAGTCTTGAGTTTGTTTGTGATTTGCTAACTCCTTGTCGAGTTGATATTTTTTTTTGTTGGTGTGTGTTCTGTTTTTGTGTTTCTTTCTTTTTTTTTTTTTTTTTGGGGGGGGGGGGGGGGGGGGGGAGGGGAGGGGGAGGTTCTGTCTTTATTTTCTATTTTCATAAGATCATATGTACAATCAGCGAATATTTCAGATATCTTCTTAGTCCCACTATCACTGCAATATCGAGTTTTAGTTACCTCGCACTGCGAGAAGCTGCAGGAGAGATGTCCTGATTATTAACAAATGGATCCAGTTTATCCACACTGGACAAGAGATGCTTTAATAATGTGGTCAATTTCGCTTATTTGCTCATTAGAGTCTTATGAGCCATTTCCGATATGTCCTTCTGGCCTAGATTCAAATACTGTGGTGCTTATATGAGGGTATTGGTAGTACAAGCGACACCAAAAGAAACATAAAGTAGAGTATCTGATCTCAGTTTCTAGATACATAGTTCTGAGGATTGCTATGATTTATATTTGAGACGGATTTGCTGACCCATCATGATTGGTAAGTTTGGCATCATGAACTTCTGATTAGTTAGAATACGTTGAGCAGACCCTCAAGCCATTAAGAACTATGTTATTTAGAATTGATATAAATTTTTGACACCATGAAGTAATGCACATTTTCGCATGCTTAATTGGTTTATTCTTCCCATCAAATTTCTTACACTTGGTTTCTGATTTGGTGCAGTTCCAGCGTTGATCTTTACAATTATAACGCACTCCCTCCTCTTCCTGCTCAGCGAAATCTCACCCCTCCACCAACCCTCTATCCTCAGCATGATATCCGAAAGCTATAGTGTTCCGAGATTCTCTTCGAATTCATTGTCAGATTTTGGCAGCACAAAATCGAGGAGGGCCGACCTCAACATCTGATCATCCACTGGTCTTGCAGAGCAGTTGCTCTTTATAGATCTCAGATTGTAGAGCACGATATTTCGGTTGCGGTGTGATCTTTTTTTCCCTTGATATTTGTTCAATTCATCTTCCTCTGGGTATATCATTCAAGGCCCCCTACTGGTGGGGTTGTATAGGAACTGTTTGGGTTACTGAAATTAATATATCACGATGATTCTTTTTGTGAATTTCATCTTATTTTGGTTCCTGTTGTTGTATGAGATAAATGAGCTTGTATCATTTATTTGTCTAGGATATAGTCTTATATGCAATTTGTTTTGATTTTTTTTTTACTGTGTTGTATCTTTTTAAAAAATAAACATATATACTGATGTTAAATGAAGTATATATTTCATTAGACAAAATATGACTGCATGCTTAGCTGAATTCAAATACAATTCTGTATGCAACAATGCTCATTTGTTTAGGGTCTCTTTGGAAGGGGTTTTAATACCAACTTTTACTTAAAAGCTGTTTCAAACACTAGAATGTGAGTTTTACATGTGAAACTTGAAAACCATGTTCTGTAATAGCTATTTTATTATAATGAAGAGTGTGTTTAAATATGAGTTTGAATTAAGTTTGATTTTCAAACCCATAATAGGCCAAAACACGGATATATAAGGGACCCTAAATATATAAATGAACATGAATCCATGTATGTGTCTGTTTATAGGAATATGATGTTGATGCCTTTCATTTGGTAACAATTTAATGATTATCAAGATATGGTAAAAGATTTCAAACTAACAACGTTAGATCTAGGTTTCACTTTTTTTTAATATATACTATATAGAAAGTAAAAAATTTCAGTTACATATGCCATTTAAATGTCAGAAAGAGAAGACAAATGTCTAGAAGTATGGCTCTCATGGAATTACCAACTCAACCTCTTGTTACTTGTTAGGTACTAAAAAATTAATAAAATCCAACACAGACTGGAGACTAGATCCCATCTCGCTTTCTAAATTCTAATATGATGTATTTGTTGTGGGCCACTCTTTAACATGCGCAAAACATCACAGGAAATGACATTAAAATTTGCAAACATAAGATCATCAAGCGTTTGATAATAAAATTTACAAACATGAGATCATCATGAGTTCAAATCCCAACGCTTAACATAGATTCACGGTTCCAAACCATCTATGTAATGTTCACCATACTTCAGTCAACACGAGGTGACTCTACAACTGAAAGAATAGGTTTGTTCCTCGAAGCCGTTAAATAAACCCCTCGAGTTATTCAACCCACCCTTATTTCTGTCTCACCCCATCTGATTTGCTAACCCACCCCCTAATATATATGTGATCATATTCATCGACAACCCACCCCAGACATACTCTCTCATCCACCTTCGACCAAATCCCACCCAGCTCATCCTCTCCGGCCTCCTCCACCACCCCTTCTTCGTCGACCGCGTCAAAGACACTCTCCTCCTCCCCCTCCTCGTAAACCACGCTGTCTCGATGTTCGCGCACATCGACTCCTCTAATGCCTTCATTTGCAACACCATCATCTGAACTCTCATCAGGTCCGACGACCCTCGCAAGGCCCTCGATTTCTACAACCATCAAATGCTCCCCCGATCGATCCCTCTCAACCACTTCACTCACCCCCTGCTCTCCAAAGCATGCGCCGAGCTCCATCTCGTCGGCGACGGTGAGAAGTCCCAGGCCCGCGCCTTGAAGTCCAGCCTGGTTTCCAAGGCTCAGAAGACGTTCGACGGAATGCCTCGTAGAGACAGAGTGAGCTGGAATTCGATTGCCGCTAAGTATGCTACGTTCGGGGAAATGGAGGAAGTGATGGCGCTGTTTATGAGGATGCCGGAGAGGGACTTGGTGTCTTGGAATGCGGTGATGGACAGGTAGGTGCTGGTCAGGGAGGTAGCGAAGGGGAGGGAGCATTTCGATTGGATGCCGAGGCAGAGCGCGGTCGCTCACAATGTCATGCTCGCGCTTTTTGTTCTGGACAGACAGGTCAACCGAGTACTCCTTCTTCGCCTTCGCCGCCACCATCGATGGAGCGGCGGGCGTCACCAACGGCTCTGATTTGTTGGGGGAGCTCTTCAGTCAGAGGTTGTGTTGTACGGGGTCCTCACGATGACATCACCTGGACAGTTGTCGTGAGAGTCCACCACGTGGATGAGAAGAGACGCAAACCTGGGCGACAAAGTGGAGAGACGTGGCGCCGTCGCATCCGCAACGGTGGTTGCGGTGGAGGAGGAGGAGAGAATGTAGGATCTCAAAACACCATGAGGGGTGGGTTGGGTTTCTCTCGTAAACTTTAAAAATATTATTTAATAGTTTAACATGGGGTGGGATGAATATCTAAAGGGGTGGTAGTAAACACCCCTTCATTCCTCATACATCTTGAGTTCACGTTCCCTGGCACTTAATAGTGCATCCAGAGTTTTCTGGACTCTGATTGGGGTTCCTTACCAAAAAAAAAATAATGTTCCACATAATTTTCAGGTATGGTGCTTGAAATTACCATGAACAAAAGTGATCTGTACATTACAAGGATACCATAACAGATAACCACAGAAAAAAAAAAAAAAAAAAAAACTGACTTGGCTCGTTAGAAAGAATGCGTTAAACTCGCATGTAATTGACAGCCATGGAAACTATCAATGGAAGATTATTATTAAATATAATTCGAGTGCACAATCTATGATGTGTATAGAAATATAAATGCATCACCAAGAAAAGGGGCTTGCTCCCAACAAGAAAATTTCGTTTTCCAAATCTCTGATCCACTGGCAGACTCGATTGCAAATTTTTATCGCCGAAGCCTGCATCATCACAATTAAGATCTCAGTATCACAACCTTACATGTATGATCCAATTTAGGTAAGAGAGCAATGATGTACACATTCCCCGTCTAGTATGGAGTGTAGATATATTTCTAAAATTCAACTAAAGCAATCCAAGCAAAAATAAAAAGCCAGTTGCGAATGTTTTGATTCTTCATATATTATTTTCAGATATTTGGGGAATGCCACGCATACCATGAACATATGAGGATGAATTTGAGGGTTAACAGCTATGTTAGCGTATTGACAAAAACATGCATCTAACTTGGACCTGCAAATGTCATATAAACCTTAACTACTTTTTCTATGGTGGTCCAATCTCGTTCCGTAGATCCCATAGATTTCTACAAATGTTCTATTTTAAGACATTGATCATTACCTCCCATCCAGCTGTTTTTGTAGGTATTCCTATAATCCATAATACCATGAAGTCTGATGTATGTATGCCCTCTCTGTATACCAGTTTTCAACAAAAATCAGCAAACAATGGTTTTCTGACCTAGTTCATCAAGTTGCAAAAGCAATGGATATTGGATATAGAATTATTGGCAGCACTGTTACCTTCCACTCATTTGTTAATGCTCGAGAGCAACTAATCCAAGCATGCATTTGATTAGCCATGAAAAAAAGATTACTAAAGGTCTGCGTGCAACATCAACAAACCAATCAGATGAGAAGTTCTGAATTTCATGGGAACAGATATGATAGAAATTAGATAAACAAGGGTTTAAACAAAATTCTGTCTCCCATTACTGTTGGTTAAGCAACTCTACTTGTTGATTCTGAACTGTCTTATGCTGGTCATTTTGGTAAACAAGTTCAGTCAATTCCGCCTGTATTTGGCAGCTTGGTGTCTTACGTTTCATGGAAGAAGATTTGTTTAGTCAATGTTCACAATTTTTTTTGTAATTACCAGGATTTCCTATATAATTAACAAGATATCCAGAAGACAAAGTGGGCTGTCAATGAAGGGTTTGTTGACACTTTTGATGAAAAATAACCTATTTCTCCTCAAACCATGCTTAAAAGTGACTCCTTTTTTCTTATACCAGACAAAAATCAGAGAACTAAAACAAAGTTTAGGGGGCACGATGAATAAAAAACATGAACTCAGACTAATTTGAAAATTCTGGTACCACTAACTTAAGAAAAGCGAAAAATCAATGAATTAATGAGATTAGACCTTATCTGCGAGAGGGTCGAATGCTGCATAAAGTTCAAAATCTTGAGTAATCCAGCAGAGCAGGACTGCCACAAAGCAAACTTCATGTTAATGCAGTATAGAAACGGGAGAAAAGGAGACACAAGCATAAAAAATATTGTGAGCAAATAACCAAGAGCCATTAGCAAGCATAAAAAAAGGACATCATTATGTAAAATGAAAATATCTCACAAAATATATTGTTGCCTTTAGCTTATCATTTATCAAAACTGGTAATACGGGATCCGATAATTCTTCGTGGGTTAAAGCATGAAAGAAACAAAGATTTAACCAACGCTTGGAAGAAATACATAATTCTCCGTCATCCAAGAAAGGTCAAGTTTCAGTCGAGCAAGGCCTCTAAGGAATGTCTATCAACCATCAGAGTTTTATGACCATGGTTTTGATGCATTCCTCCTATGTAGTTTTGATTTTTGTCTATCCTGTCTTCCCATATATATATATATATATTCATCTTTTTTTTTCTTTAATCTTTCTTTTGTTTTCATTTTTTGGCTCTTTTGTTTTTTCAATTGAGATCCCTCATCTCCTCTTGTTCGACAACATTTCATAATATGAAGCTCCAATCTCCTTTAAAAAAAAAAAAACCCTGCTTTTCTTATGCATATTACACTATATGATTAGTACGTGAGGGAAGACATTGAATACCCTGGATTTACCCAAAGAAATGTTATTACACTAGAGCATGGATCCTGTATTCAGGAGAGATTCAAAATAATGGACAAAACAGATGAAAATCTTGTGCTTTTGATACATGTAACAGTATATTTATAAAGATCATGCACTTGTTTGAGTACGTCATTCACAAGAGAATAGAAAGCCTAACCAAATTCATTCATCTGCAAATTATTCTTTCTCAATCAAGTTATAGAATCCATACCATAATTTTCATCTTTTCGAAACTGTGTTTTATGTGCTCCAGTATCTCTATCATGCATTGAAGCATACAGTTTTTGGTATGCTCTGTATAATCTGCATATAATGATAACTTCATCAGCTTACCAATAACAACAACATGTAGAATCAGAATCGAGGAATATGACCAGTCACAAATGGTCATCCAGCAGTACCTCTTTTGTTGACGAGAGCTATTTATGGGTGAGGAAAATTCTGAAGACACGTACTGATCCAGATATATACTTCTATATATAAAATGCCAGAGACCTGCAGGACCGCCAATGCCCACAGGTGGAGGTCTAAAACCATCTGGTGCTAATCGATCCTGGCCCAAGTGAGGCGATAAAGTTCCAGAAGATACAGAAGAATCAACAGGTAGTTCTTCAACATGCAGACCACCATCTAACATGGATCGTTGAACTTCACTAAGAACATTCGACTTCAGAAGTACCTTCTCGACGCGGATCCTATTTAATACAGGTATATTTCTTAAGACTAGCAAAAAATTGAAGTTCCTTATTACATGTGGGATTACTTTCCATAAAAATCTGTGTTATGTAAACCCAAACAATCTAGCTATCATAAACTTCATTTCTTATTCTTGTAATGTTTCAGCATATCTTGGATGAACATGTAGTCTACCTGCAATCTTTGAGATGATAGAAGGAATCCGAACTAGTAGTAAGTAGTATCAAATACATATCATCCTGTCAAATTCGAAAATATGATAAATGATTGTGTTAAAACAAGCACCAGGACCATAATGTAACTGAATTACAAACAACCACATTGTGGTTAATGGATTGTTGAAGTGACAGAAAACTCACATCAAAATAGTGGACGTAAGCATATAAAAAAGCCATAGGATTATATTTTGGCAAGCAAATTGGTGAGAAAGATTCAGATGTCCTGCAGAAAATTAATATAGTGTGAGAATGAAGCACACTGCCAAAAGTTGATTTACAGTGTAGGAATTGAGAATCTAAAGCAATACCAATTTACCTGTATACGTTCTATGCTTCTGCACAAAAACCAGTGTATTGAAAATTTCAGTTCAGCCTTCTTTGACATTTTAAATTTCATGTTTTGCCACATTTGCCATAAAACCCAATGTATCATGCATATAACATGATCAACCAGTATCATTGGCATTTTAGTAGGCCTCAGAAAGGACGGCATATTGAGGCAGCCATAGCATACCAAAATAAAATAAAATAAAATAACTTAAAACATTCAATCAAACCAGAGGCAGGAAGCACAATCTCCTTAGGAGTTGGTACAGGCTTTACAAAACAACGAACTGGTTTCACAATGAAAGCAAATGCACTTGAAAGGAAAATTTCAGCATTGATGTCTATTCCAGGAAATTTTTCCTGTCAAAAGAACTGAAGAAATATATTTTTAACAAAGAAGAATTTTTTTTCCAAAATTGGGCCCACAGAAACATAGATGTCCTGAAGAAATCATGAGAGAACTTAACCCAAGAAGGAACCAAATGAACCTGTAAAGATTATAACTATTGATGAAAATTCTAACTTCATATGATGAGATGGCATATTTTAGTTGCAAAATCAGTGACTCTTTTTTTCATTGAATTAAAGTTGGAGCTTCATATTAAAAATGTCACCCCTCAAAAAGAAGATGAGGGATCTCCAAAAAGGAATAGAGCAAGAAAGTAGAGAAAAGTAAAGAAGAAGATTAAAAGAAACAAAAGACCCTTTTGAAAATTAATATCAACCCATCCCAATTGGGTCCCATGAATAGTTAAAGCATGTTCCTTCTCAGCACGGTGGTCCAAGAAAAAAAGAATCCCCTAATAATCTCCCAAACACTCTAAAATTAGACTCTCCTCCTTTGAAATATACGTTCATTTCGAGCACGCAAATTATATGTTCTCAAAATCAGTGACCTTAACCTACTTACCAAAGACCAGGGACTTCACCGTCAAGAAAAACTCATTAGGGATTTTGTTTAATGATATATTATTGAGAAATTTACCATCAGCTTCAATTAATTCATGAAACAACAAATGTACAAGAGCCATCTTTAGCTCAACCAACAAAAATTCACAAACAACCGAATCACGTGACTGCTTACCTAAAAGATTCAGAAGACAAAACAAAGTTGGCAAGTAGGAGCATGTCATCTGGATGAAGAGAGGCCTTTTGTGCACCTACAAGGCTGACAACCTGAGACAAGTCAAAGCCACTAAGATGACAAATGAATCACATTTAAAAAAAAGAAAGAAAAAAAAAGAATCACATTCAAAATTGTATAGGTTCTAAATCCGAAATGAATAACGTCTATTTCTAAATGACATATATAAGTTAAAAGGATTTTCTTTGAAAAGTTCGATGAACCAGAAAACAAATATAACACGAAAAGATCAAACAACCGTTAATAATGAAAAAAAAGGTCCTGGCTAAGCCCAATAAATAGTTGAAAATGATCAGTAATAAGCCAGTATTTGCAACACATGACATATCTTTCTTAGTTGTATAAAGCTTTAGTACAGAAAATGAGTTTGTAAAAATAAGTAGTGCAAGAATTGGTTCCCTGTAATATGCATTTAGTTGAAGAAAATTTCCCTATTTGGTATTTGAAAACCTTTGTAAGCATAAAAGCATACTAAACCTTAGTAATTACCATGCAAAAATAGAACAGCATAGCTTGTTTGCCTATGATACACTCAAAATTATTAATAGATATAGAAAAATTAGCAGAGAACTTTCTAGTTCTGTAACTGGGAGGTGTTGTTTACAGGTTTTTCAAACACTTTTCTGATGTATAATACGAATTTTTAAATACAAACCTTGTGCTTGCACATAAGTATTGCAAATAAGACCCCAGAGTCTGCAACATCTTGCAAAATAGCACCAGCAGCTTGTCTTGTTGAGTAAGCAAGAGGAAGACATGTATATGCATGAAGAAATGTAGCAGGATTCCTGCAAAGGAAAATTACACAGTTGAAGGTTTCAGACTGTGGCTCACATGGTTTATTAAATGTGAAACCATGTTAATACTTGATTGCTAAAACTTCATCAGACATCACCATAAGCCCTAATCTCCTTGCATAGGTTACAGATAAATTTAAAACAACTTCAGATGAGGTACTTCAATGAATTTTTATATTTCCAGTTTCATACCAGATATGCGAAACGCCTTGAGTTTATTGTTTATTTTTTGAGGGAGGTGGGAGTTTATACACCAGTAATTCATAAAAGGGGTTGCATATTGAACTAAAGATATGGGGAAATGCTTTACTTTGGCGAAAGATAATAATAGGGACAATCACATGCAATCCCCAAATGCTTTCACTTTTTTATATTGTGTATACATCATTTAACGAAGCATGAAGGTACCTTCATGAAAAATGGAGTATATACTCCAATGAATTGTATATATCCACTTAGGCGTAATAATTACATGCTTCGGTAGATGATGCATATACATAATTAGCAAGATGGAATGCGTGCGGGGCTGCATACAAGGACTGAACGTAACAGCAGCCTTTGAGGAAATGTGGGAGTTCGGAAATTTCATTAAAAACACAGATATAAATACCATATACATTGCGAGATTGCGAGGCAACAGAGAAGTCTGCCAATTTATTGGGAAATGCTTTAGAATATGAAAATTCAAGTCATCCGAAACCAAGACAATGCTTGAGTACATGGAAAGCAACTCTAAGCAGATGTTTAGTAAATTAATTTCTGTCAGCACATGGTAATCAACTAATAAAACTATCTAGTATCAACGAGTTACAAACCAACTGAATGAATGAATTAGGGAAGAGAAGACCGCTTCCGTTCCTCCAAGCAAAGATGTCATATCATACTTTGGATTCTTTTCAAAGCATCTATTGACTGACTTTGTTAATATAAGCAGCATCTGCATTTATAATATTAAAAAGTAATTCAAGATAGCAAAAAAAGAAAGAAAAAGGCAGGCAATGGATGCTGCCACTGTTTATGGTGCCAAGTATTCATTGAAAAAAAACAAAGAAAGAAACAAGGAATCTACCTGACCATAGATGAGCTCTAACTGTCCCCTCAATGCCTCATAAGGCTCTTCAGTACAGCTAATGCAGACTAGATATATCGGACCCTTTACAAGAAAAACTACCTGAAGATACACAATTTTAAGTCTATAAACAGATGATCTAAAAAAATAGAATACTAGACATGAGAACTGCAACTATAGATGAAATATAAAGGGTAAAATATAATGGCCATTGCATGTTTTATGATGATCAAAGTAAAATTCATCAATCCCACCAACTTGATCCCTTAATTTCTTCCGTAATGCTCATTCAATCATTTACAAGAACTCATATTTAGAGACACTTAGCAGAAGCAAATCATCATATCAATTAAATGGATTGGTGGACATTTGAGATATGGCAGTGTAATTTCTCGGGGTTCAATAGAACAGCATCTTATTGGAATACTATTGCCATGCATGTATTTATTTAGTGCCAAACTATGCCTGTCACACTACCAAGGTATCTATGCGCACCATACACCAGCAAAACTGACTGATCATACAAAATACCCTGGAAATCAATTTGCAGTGTAATAAGCAATCCCAATTAGAAAATTCACATCAACTAGGATATTCCAAAAACAATGTAAAGTTGGTTAAATAAAGAACACCAATTACACATGAGAAGGCAACCTACCTGATGTTTTCCAGCTCTTACGAATTTGATGCGATCTCCACTGTAAAAATTATCAATGAATTAAAAAATGACGCCTCAGCAATTCTTTTTGCTGGATTACTGATCACAATTTACTAAAAATTTAATGTGCTTCGATCTATGTACCTGTTTTCTACGAAAGAAATGATGGCTTGCAGGGTTGCTGAAAATCCTGCTAGCTTATGTTCATCTCCGTACCTGGAAAAACATCATGAATGCTACATTTGAAGACATTTCTGCAGTGCAAATACAACCAGATGTTCTACCATCAATATCTATTAAGAGAGGGGTAAAAACCTGGAGTATATTGGCTTGCCAGAGTTGCTCAACACAAAAAAGTGCTTCTTCCGCTTCCTCCATGACATAAAAGCATCATCCTGCATTTCAGTTGCAAATGACGAAAAACTCAGGGATGATGGACCAAATGGAAATAAGTAAAATATAATTGAACTAGAATATTTACTCAATTGGATGTACTCATTAATCAGTATTTAAGACATCACATTTAGCTCTCAAAATACATTGATAATTAATTTGCAGTAAGTCAAGAAGATATGGATAAAATTAAGCAGAATAAGATCATATTATCATATATATCGCACTAGAACTTTACCCTTCAACCTAGTCTAAGCATATAATAAGAATGCGATGATTCCATAAGATAATTAAAAGAGTAAACTTTAGGGTTGATTAGGAGTATTTTCTGATAAAAGGTGGGAAATCACCATCCGAATTTTATTTTGCAGATGTGTATATAGATTAAATCTTGAGTAAAAAGTTCAATGATTATTCTTAATTTTATTAAAAAACAAGTGCCCAGGTACACTAGATTTGAGAGAGAGAAAAAAAAAAAATTTGAGATATTGAAACAACAATAATTCAAATTTCCCTTAAAATCATAATCTGTGGAAAGGGTATAAGATGAAAAATACAGCAATTGACCCTACACATCCTCAAGAAGTTCAAAAGGGTTGTGCTTTTCTACCATTCCACAGTTGCATCAAACATCATATGCCACCAGTGTTCACAGATCTTCTGGAGATGATTTCAACACCAAAATGGAAAGAAAAGTAAACCATGATTTTTATACATGTTAATAGAATGAACCAACTACAAGTACAACATCGAACAAGTGAAAGTCCATTAATAAAGTCATGATAAAGTCCCAAAAAATGTAGCAATATATGAAGCATCCTTTATAAAGTCACAAAAAATTGTCGCGACCAAATTTTATTTTCCCAAAGCACACATTAACCGAAAACATCAGGGGAAGAGGTAACAGACACTCTCAAGAACAACCAACCATAGAGTAGAAGCCTATAATCTTAGTAGGAGGTTCTAGACAAATTACATCAGACTTTGTTACCAAACCGTGGATCTGATACAAACCACACTACCATCTTCTTCCAAGCAAACATTCACCAGAAGCAAGGAACACGTACAGCACATGCATACATTCACCATTAACCTCCAACAGCCATGCAGCCTGTGAGACATGCATAAGCAGTAATCATTTTTGAGGGGTTATCCCACATGCGATGTGTTGGAGTCTATGGATTGCCCCGAACGAGAGCTTTGCGGGATCTCGGGCATCCATTCTAATCAGAGATGGCCCAAACTCTTCCACACTTAGGGATGTTCTCAAAATGCTTTTGTTGATAATAAGAGGGATATCCCTCCCTTTTATCTTTCTTTTGTTCTCTCTTTTGTGGCTCTTATGTTTTTTTCACTTGGAGATCCCTTATCTCATCTTGTTCGAGGGGCGACATCTTACTATATGACACTCCAATCTTCTTCTCAAAAAAAGTAAAAAATCTTGCTACATAGACATTGATTCAAATGCCTATGGTAAATCCGTTCAAACACTCACCCGTTAGGGATGTTTTTCAAGGGCATAATTACATTACTCTCAAAACATGTCCATGTTCACAGTGATTAGCTCAGAATGATCAAATCTTTCAAGGAAAAAGGCTCTAAATTGAAAACACTTGAACAACCATCGCGGGTTTTATACATTCTTAAGTCCAGTTCTCCTTGGAGAGGGCTCTAATGCTTCAATCTGAGGGGATAAATGGAGAGGAACATTCTCTTAGTTTTGACTTTTTTTTTCCTTTTGCCTTTTTTTTCTTAATTTTGTTTTTTCTTTTATTTCGGAGATCATTCCCCCCGTCTCCATTCTCCATATGAAGCTCCAATCTTTTCTTAGAAGATCCCAGCATTTCAATCCAGGCATTCGCAGAGGAAAAACCACATATCACCAAATTCACAAACAATTCACACCGATCATAAAACATTCACAACAACTTTCCTAAAATTAACAAATTGAGAACTAAACATAAGCAAAATTTCCCACTTCACCTCATCGAGATGCTGCTTCCCCGCGACCCACGCAGCAGAATCCGACCCCGCTTCCACCGTCAGTCCACCATCATCATCTTCATCAGCCTCCTCGATCCCGCCGCCGCTGCTCCCCCTCTCCCCGGCATACCCGCTGCTGCTGGGACTCGGCGACCGCTCCGACGGCCCCTCCACCTCCTCCTCCACGATCTCAGCGACCACCGCCGCCTCGGCACCCGGAACAGACTCCTTCAGGTCTCCGCTAACCTCGATCTCGTCGCGGACGCCGTGGTCGGGGTCCATGGATCCATTCGCGAGGGCAGCGGAGTCTTCTTTGTCGATGTCGTCGGGCTCGTTGATGGTGAGGGATCTGAAGCTCTCTTCGGAGGTCTTGGGGGAGCTGGGATTAGGGTTGGGTATGGGGTTTTGGCCGTCGTCATGGTTGTTGTCGTTGTCCAGGTGAAGTGTGGAAGTCGAATTGGAGGCCATTTTTTTACAATTTGGAGAAATTTAGGGTTTCGATTGAACGGATTGAATGTAGAGAGAGAAGGGGGGGGGGGGGTTGTTTTGGTTTTGGTTCGTCTCTTTGGAACGGTTGGTTTTCTCAGGTTGCCATTTCGAGGGGTGGAAGGTTCGGTAGTCTGTGTCTCTTTGACAAGTTGTTGGGAGGAAAACTGGAGATGGGTTTCGTAATTGGGCCTTTACGTATAATGGGCTTTTGAGGTCGTCAACGAGACGTGTTAAACGGGACGGTCTCGGTACGATATGGGCCGGCACGTTTAAATCCCATTCTGGGCTGCTTGCACTTTGCATTTTACACGGAGTCCATTTTACATTCCAAAATGAGTTCGCATATGTGAGATATGTATTTTATAAAATGTGAATTATATATTACAATGTATTGAATTATATCATTTATAAAAAATTTAAAAAATTATAACGAGGTATATCTCGATACGATGAGTAAGAGAAGCTAATGAGATATAGATGATTGCATCTGTGACAAAAAAAATGATTGATTATAACAGAGCTCGGTTGAGTTGTTTATTATTGTGAGTTGTTACACTCAGTCTGTTTTACAATATTTTCTGCAACTTAAAAATAGTCTATCAATCACTTGTACATTGTGATATCAATGAATACTGCATTATCAATAAAAAAAATATACTAGTGTATAATTTACTTTTTATAATAATATATATTTTAATGGGCTAATTTACATTTTACGAAGAAGAAAAATATTGCATATAGGATTGGACATATCACTTTCATTGCGTATACCACACATCATTCAAATAAAAGAAAAGAGCCTTAGTGAATTCAGTCATTTTTTAGTCTCATACGTAGTTACATATATTTCGTTAGCTTCGTCTACTCACTATAAAAACATATATACATAGTTACAAAAAAAATTTAAAAAAATAAAAACTTGAATGGATTGTGGTTATTCTGGAAATGTGATCGAGTGTAACATTTTCCTCAAACATTAGGATACTTGGCCCCATTTCTAGCCTAATCCACACTTTTTTTTTTAAAAAAAAAAAAGAAATACTTGAGGTATGCAGTTTTATTTAAAATGAAGTAAATGTATTTCAATGAATTATATAGATTAATTCATTGAATGTATAAAATAAAATATATGCGACTCTGTTTGCAGGTTTGCAGTCCTCAACTATTTCGATTTGGCTTATCTATTTCATGAGGATGATATACTTGATGTATCTTCTTGACTTTTGCATCT